>PVIW01003136.1:60336-181697 GCA_004026585.1 Noctilio leporinus | reverse complement strand
TTGCATCTCTCTGATGACTAGCGATGTTGAGCATTCTTTCATATGCCTCTGGGCCCTTTGTATATCTTCCTCAGTGAGTTGTCTGTTCAGGTCCTTTGCCCATTTTTTAATTGGACTGTCTGTCTCCCTGGTGTTGAGTCGCATTAGTTCTTTATATATTTTGGAGATCAGACCCTTGTCTGAGGTATCATTGGCAATTTTGTTTTCCCATACAGTTGGTTCCCTTTGAATTTTGCTAATATTTTCTTTAGCTGAACAGAAACTTTTCAATTTGATATAGTCCCATTTGTTGATTCGTTCTTTGATTTCCTTTGCCCTTGGTGAAGTATCAGTAAACATATTTTTGCATAGGATATCCGAAAGTTTACTGCCTATATTTTTCTCCAGGACCTTTATGTCAATAAAATTTTTAAAAATGTTTTATTCATTATTTTCTAGAGAGAAGGACAGGGAGGGAGGAAGAAAGGGAGAGAAACATTAATATATAACCATACATTGCCTTTCACCTGCCTCCAGTTATGGGACCTGGCTGGAGACCTGGCTTGCAACCTGGTTATGAGCCCTGGCTGGGGAATCGAACCAGTGTCCTTTGGGTTTGCAGGCCAGTGCCTTATCCACTGAGCCACCAGTTCAGTGGGTAGACCCCACTGACTAGTATAGTGAAGTCATCGTTGTTTATGTATGCATACCCCAATTTAATAAAATTTAATTTATGTACATTGTCACAATCAATATAATAAATATGTTCCTTGTCCCCCTACCCCCCAAAAATTTTTTTCATGCTCTTCTGTTTGACTCAGTTATTAATCCAGGATGATACAGCTACAAGATCTTTACTATAACTCTGCCTCAGAAAAAAAAATTGCCAAGAATCTATTTCTGAGCCTTACCTGGCCTTTATTTAGATAAGTTGAATAAATACACCTAATTTGTTTTGAAGGTCCCTGGTTTTCATCTCTTGCAGGTGTGCAAAGTTCTCAGAAGCTGAACTGGAGGAAAAAAAACAAGTGATTCCTGGCATGAATATTGTAGCTTCTACACTGCCTCAGACTTGGTGATGTTGAAACCCCCAACCTTGGGTTTTGTTTTGGGGAACTAGAATTTATAACTGGTCTCTAGTAAAGTATTATTTACCACTTGTTTGATTAAAAAAAAAAATTAATGTTCCAGATACAATAATATCAGTAGCACTATTACATCATGGTACAATGGCTTTCTCTTCCATCGTCTCTGCCTCAACTGGAGTCCCTGTCCCTGGCTCTGCTGCTAACTGACTATGAGTGCCCCTGGGTGAGACATTCAATCTCTCCCAAGACTCAGATTCCTTGCCCATGAAATGGATGCCAGATAGAGTTTCCACGGGGAGGAGATAACAGAATAGGTACTCAGTTATTGTTAGCTGCTATTATTACACATATATTGCTTTTTCTAATTGTGCTGTAAGCTAGAAATGAGAGGTTAAACCTCACGCTCCAGTGTTACTGACACTCTGGAGGAAATACAGGGGTTGGCAAAGTAGGTTTACAGTTATCCATACGGAAAATGATACAATAATTAGTAAACAATAATACAAGAATAAACTGTGTTTCCCATACTCACAACTGTAAACCTACTTTGCCAACCCCTGTATTTTTTAGCCTTCAGTCCTGAGTAGAGGCAGCCATCTTCTGGTGGTGCCTGGACACCTGCCCATGGCTGGGAGGTGAACCGCTGTCCCAAGCTCTCCTGAACTGAGCTCAACCTCCTCCCCTTATCCCCATTTTAATTTAGGAAGTAAAGAAAGTGACATTCATCTGTCAAAGGGAAATTCCTCCAAAGACTCAGTTTCTTGAGGATAGAAGTGTCCCTACGCTCCCCTGGATGCCTTCAGTGTTCTGGTTCTCTTGCGAGGTCTCTAGGTTTGAAGTAGCTTCTACAAGGCTTGTCCCTTGTAGATGGTCCTGAAAACTAAGGCTAGCCTCCCAGGTGAAAAAACTGTCTCAAAATGCTTTTCACATTGTGATCATGATCATAAAAAAATTATCCACTTTAGTTCTGGGAACTTGTCCTAAGGGAATCATCCACAAAGAGAAACAATTTTTTAAAAATACATAGGACAGTGTACCCAACTATGAACACTAATAGTGAAAAATTCTCAACAACGTAATACAATAGCTAAATTTTGGCAAATCTATGGGCTTGGATATATGTAATACAAAAATTTAAAATAATAAATATAAAGAATATGTAGAATTAAAAATGTTTCTGTTGAAATATTAAGTAAAAATATAGCTTTCTTATTACACATATGAGGTCTGTCCAGAAAGTATTCAGCCATATGCTATGAAAATAAGATGTTTATTGAAGACAATACAAGAAACATTGTATATAGGACAATGACACCTCAGTCCCCTTCAAAGTAGGCACCTTGGGACCTCACACAGTTCTCCCAGTGTCTCTTCCACTGTTTAAAACACTCTGAAAAATCCTTTGTTGAACTCACCATCAGCTGCCCCATCATATTTTTCTGAATCATGGAACAAATTTTGCCACAACATTTCATGCCAAGATCCTGCATCAAAATCCTGGACACAGTATTTTTTGAGATCTTCAAAACAGCTTCTAGCTCTCACATTATCAATCATCAATCTTTATTGATTGAAGTCCATACATGTTCAACATTCTCATGTGTTCTGCTTGTTACAGGCCTTCCAGAATGTAGATCACTTTCAACAGATTCTCTCTATCATCTTTGAAGCATTTGTGACACACTTTTATTTGCTCTCATTGCATGATACCCAAAAGCCTTATGAATCACCCAAATAGATTCTGCGGATGAATGTTCAAGCTTAATGTGAAATTTGATCCAGATTCATTGCTCTACTCAGTCAGCCATTTTGAATGTGACAGCCACACAGTACACACTCACTCAGCAGGGTCTACTGCCCCACTGACTAGTATAGTGAAGTCATCATTTTTCATGCATGCATATTCCAGCCCAATCTCCTTGGCTACCAGGTTACAATAACATCTAGAAAACTGTTCTTGTTTCATTAACAATGGCTGGGCTTTTTCTGGACAGACAGACCTTGAATAACCAAACCTCATAAAATAACCTGAGGAAAGATAGAAATATGCAAGGTGAAAATTATTTTTATATTAATAGATTAGGTGGTACTTTACCAGATTTTTTTTTCTTTTTACTTTACCAGATTTTCTATAATGTTTATTATATTTTTTATTATAAAAAGGGGGGCTTTCCCAGATAGCTTTGAAAGAAATGACCTGGTTCAGGATCTTTTCTATAGGAAAGTTGTGCATGTGCACTTACATGATGCATGGGTGTGTTACTGTTTTGTAGATTTTTGCTTCTTCATCTTTTAGCCAGGGGGTGGGGTAGGAGAGGAGGATGGTGATGCTGGAGTTTGCCTGACAACCAAAAAGAATTCCTCACTGGGAGAATTTCAATTGTAAGAGATACATGTGTCAGTGTGGCAGTTAAATGGTAGCCAGCTTGGCCCCCGGAAAAAGCAGAACCTGGCAGATCAGGCTCTAGGCAAAAGTGTAGTTTTGCATGGTGTAGGAAAAGCAAAGTGGCTTTGGGCTATTACAGACCTGTGCTCAACTTTGTAACCTTGGGATAATCAATTTAGGTTCAACTGAAGTTTCTTAACTTTTCTGAGCCTCAGTTCATCTGTGAAATGGAGGTAATTATGATATTCTCCCCCAGAAAGCACTAGTGAGTATTTTTGTTTAGTTTACTGTACTAGAGCTGGGGATTAAACGATCAATGAGACACCAGGCTTGCTCTCAGAGAAGAGGGGAAGAGCGCTCCGAGCAGAGGGCGTAGCATAAACAAAGGGGGAGCAGAGTGATATTCCATGCTGTGGGCAATTGCTAGCACATCGGTATCATGGCAGAGCTCAAAAACAAGAGAGGCAGGCAGGAGGCAGACCCTTACATGCCACACCTTTAAACGTTGCCCTGCATATAAAAGAGAACCACTGATGTATTTTGTGCAGAGGGATAGATTTTATGTTTGTTTGCATTTTATATCACATACTCTGGGGTACACATGACGGAAGGATAAAGCTTAAGGCATGAAAATCAAGAGGCAACTGAGTGGCCCAGTAAGAGATGAAGGACCAAATAGTTCCAGAATTGAGCTTCCTACCTTCTCCCCACCCATCTGCACCACAAACCCACTCCTCTCTCAATGACTTGGACTACTCCCCCTGTCCCGCACCCCATACTCCTTCCATCGGCAAATGCTTCTATTGGTTCTACCTCCAGGCTACAGCCAGAATCCACCAACCTCTCCACACTGTTACTTCTAGTAGATGCCAGTGTCATCTTTTGCCTGGAATACTGCAACAGAATCCTCACCATTCCCTCTGCTTGTGCCCCTACCTTCCTCAGTCTCCTTTCAGTGCACACAGCACCAGAGCCATCTTTACAGCCTGGCAGTCCTGTGACTCCTCTACACTACCCAGAACTCCTCAACACTTCCTTTACCTCTTGCTCACTCCTTTTTTCTCCTGAGAACTTATCACCTTCTAACAACATCATGGTGCTTAGTAGATAAATATTTGTTAAAACATTAAATGATGAAAGTCATGATCTATGATGGTTGAAGGCAGAAACAGTGGGAAGGAGACATTTGAGAATGACTTTGGAAGTCAATAACTGATGAAATGGGTAGAGTGGAGTCAGGACAATGCCCAGGTCTCTCACATGGGCACTTGGATGGGATGGTGGTGTCATAACTTAAGGGAGAACAGTGATGGGGATGTCTTATGTGAGATATAAGATATCCTGAGTGAGAGGGCCCTGGGAGTATACAAATGCAGGCATCTGGGGGACAGCTGGGTACAGAGATCATAAGGGTCCTTCTGTACCCTTATGGTATAGATTTAACCTTGCCTAGTATCTAAATGATGTCGAGAAAGGGACAACATCCAGATTGGAAAGTCTCAATGTTTAGGATACATAAGAGTGCCCCAGGGATGCTTGATAAAAGACCAGATTTTCTGTCCTATTGATTCTAATTCAGTAAGAGCTGCAGGAGTCCAGGAATCTGCATTTCAACTGGTGCCCAGGGGATGCTGATGCAGGTGATCTGCAGGCCTCACTTTAAGAAACAATGGCCTTGATCTTCTCTCACACTTGATTTCCATCCTTTACCCCTAACTGTATGAAAAATACATTTGCATACCTATAAGTTTTAAAAATTTGAATGTTTTCAGATGGAAATACTGACACCTGAGTAACACATAGAACTGCATACTTATATGCATTTGATAAGGAATTTTATGGTAACATTATATGTCATAATTATAGAATGAAACAGTATGTTCTGGTGAGTTACACATAATTATATTAAAAGCAGTATTTATGGCAATTATATCATTTGTTGAATTGTTATCATTTCATTAAGTATAGGACTCGATAATGGACTAAATTCAGAAACAGTGAAGTTTTACAGTGGCTCTGCTTGAAAAATATTAAAGAATATGGGGATTGCATTGTTTTGCTGAGTCCCAATTAGGGACTAAACACAATAGGGAATTAGATGCAATTTGCCTTGCTCAACCCTCTTTAGTTTTGTTCCACCCCCACTCCCAACTCTATTTCTATCCCCTTTCCTGCTGAGAGGAGTCAGTCATTACTCCAGTCTCCTTGGGCCTAATGCTCCCCAACCCCAGGCAGCCTCACCTTCTCTCTGCCATGCTCACCGTTCATTAAAAACTACACCATCTCAGAAGCCTCAGTAGTCTAACTTTGGTTTGTTGTTCTCTTGGCTCATTGCAGGATCGACATTAAAGGCGATGGGTGACCCTGGACAGGCAAAATGAGGCTCGTGCCCTGGGAGCTCCAGGGAGATCTTTGGAACGGCTCTGGTCCCATCACAGATTTATTGAATCAGGGTCTGCCTTTAAACAAGATCTCCAGGTGATTCCTCCAAACCTGCAAGTTTCAGATTCTCCACTCAAAAAACTAGAGTGGACCAACCTGGTCTTCTTTCCTGAGGAGGAAGCCGAGACCTACAGAGATGACCTCACTGGCCTTAGGCCCCACAGCTGGTGGTTAGCAGAGTCATACTGAAGCAAGAATATAGCTTTTACTTTTATACTAATAGTGACAATTGAATACCAACTGTATGCTTTACATCTTCTCTTTGAAGCCACTCAACAACCCTACAATGAAGTTATTAGTCCTCCCACTTTTCAAAACAGAAGCCAAAAATCACAGAAGGAAATTTACTTGAGGTTAGAATTAAATAAGTCTTAATACCAGAGCTTTGCAACTTTAACATCTACACTCCCAAAACAAACCTTTTTATTTCTAACTCTTCAAAAATAGACAGTTGAGGTGGGGAGGGGGACAGAGGGGAGCAAAAAGAGGATGGATGTAATACAACAACAATAAAATTAAAAAAAAAAAATAGACAGTTGAAAAACCAGGCTGACAGGCTCATGAAGAAAAATTGTTTCTCTACATTTGGAGTCTGTCCTTGGCCCTTCTAACTCATGACTCAAGGGCTCACGAGCTCTTTCTCCTAAAAGGTAAGAGGTAAGAGACTTCTTACCTCTTCTTGTACCTATCAGCCCTCTTAGTTTTCAAAGCATTGTGCATGATTTCCTCAAACTTCACTGGTTTAATGATTAATTTTATGTGTCAACTTGATGGGGCTAAGGGGCACCTCAATGGCTGGTAAAACATTATTTCTGGGTGTCCGTGAGGTTGATTTTGGAAGAGATTAGCATTTGAGTCAGTAGACTAAATAAGATTCACCCTCACCAATGTGGGTGGGCATCATTCAACAGCTGAGGGTCTCAATAGAACAAAAAGGCAGAGAATGAGTGAATATTCTTTCTTCTTGAGCTGGGACATCCATCTTTTGCCCTTAGACATCAAAGCTCCTTGTTCTCGGGCTTTTGGACTACAGGACTTCCACCAGTGGCCTTCCTCTCTAACCGGGTGAACCAATTCCTTTAATAAATCTCTTGATGTCTATGTATGTTATTGGTTCTGTTTCTCTGGCGAACCCTAACTAATACAACAGGACTGAGATGTATGTCAATGTTCCAGTTACCTCCAAAGTGACTCACCTGCAGCTCCCATTTGAATGCAAAGCTCCATTTAGAACCAAGGGGATCCCCCCACACCCTCACTGCCACATACCCTCAGGAGGCAGGGGACTCTGCAGAGAGATTGAGATCTGCAATTGAAGGTTGCTCTGACATGTCTTATCCCACCCAAGCTTCCAGGTTAGAATTACTTTAAACAATTAGCACAGCTAACTTCTTGAATAAGCAGTCTTACTTTTCATTTCTAAACTGGCTTTTCTAATTCCTTTCTTTTCTGCACTCCACTTTAGCATTTTTAAATTCCTGATATGCAAGGTTCATGGTTTTCATCTTCTCCTTTTCTCCTTATCCTAAGTCTTCATTATAGTCCCCTTTCTTCATGTTCTGAACTCATTTCACATTCCTCATCTGTTGTGAAACAATAATTGAGAACTACCAGCTTTAGGATTCTATAATTCAACAGTTTCTGCTTCTGTGTATCTGAAACAAACAAACTTAGCAAACAAAATGCAAATCAGAAAGAAGAAAACCACTGCTCCTACACACAACCCCCAGATTCAAGAACAGGGTTTGAATTCCAGAAGAATCCATTATAGTCTTCCCGCTTCATCTATATTTTTTGTCTACTATTAACCTCTCTCTTCTTCTGGGCATTTTTCTCCAAGATATTTAGCTCAATGAACTGTATGTGGAACAGTTATTTGAGTAAAATGAAGTGAGAAAAATGTGGTAGTAGTTAAAGGGGGCCAACCATGTAAAGTGGGGAGTTCTATTAATTATTAACAATAATTATTAATATATAATCAATTATAATTAATTATATTTAGAATAATTTTAGAAGAGACTTGTGTAAATACCTAAGTTTTCCTCTGAAACTTTTAGCAAGCCTCCTTCTCAAATGCTGTATGCCACAGTTCAGATGCAGATCTGAAAACACATTTTTAATTGTATATTTTAACTGATCTTAAGCAAAAGGAGAAATTTCCTTGTTTTTGACATACATATAGTAAGGAATTATATAATTTATACTGTGCCTGTAAGGTACTAAAACAGGTAAAATATGAAACAAATCATTTAGTATTCTAACACCTAAAACAGATTATTTAGCTGAATTCAACACTTCCTGTTTTATCTGTAGCTTATCTGCGTGATGCCAATCTCATAAAGCTTTCCAGGGTAGGGAAACCACCTGCTAGAAAGCTCAGCTGTTTCCCCTTGACATTTCACAACCCCTCCTTGGCAAGCAGACAGTCTTCAAAGGCATCTGCTGATTCCAATAAAGACTTACAACGGCCTCAGATATACATAAGGATGTGGTTACTTTTCAGGAAAAACTAGTTCACAGAGTGAACTGTCTTCGTGACACTGAGATTTTCCTTGGACAGGCCCAGTCCTGACATGTGGCACCACCTCCTCCTCGACCTGGGAATCCCTATGGCCTATTATCCCTCCTCTGATTGCATTTTCACAGCAAGCCCAAGAGATCCATCCTTCTGTACTCTGAGCTTGGAGAGAGCTTCCATCTCATCACTTGTTTGAGTTGACTCCTATCAAAGACATGTACGTATATAATGGGACAGCAATATAAAATAAAAAGGAATACAGCTATTATGAGAAATGGGTGCCTATCTAATTTGTCAATGAAATTATTTTCATTTAAGGTCATTAAAATAAAAACTGGAATTTTTACAATAAAAATTTCCCTGACTGCTATGAATTTATCTCATTCATTTTGTTAATATAACCAATCCTGTTCTATCATATGGAAAAACAAGTATAATATGCAAGAAGCAAAAATAAAAGTAGAAGGTTCTTATATCCTTTATAGTTAGATACCCTCACATTAATCTTCACAGAAAAAAAAAAAATAGCACTTTACATATTTCACTTGATTTGAAAGGTTATCTCTATTTAAATCTCCTTTGGTTAATTACTGTATGTGCCCTAGCTAGGGATAAAACCCACAACATTAACATATTGGGACAACACTCTAGATAACTGAGCTACCTGGCCAGGGCCTCTTTCATCTCCTTTACTGACCATCTCCTTCATGCATTGTATTTCCTATCTTTGATGTCCCGCCCCAAAGTCATGTATTCATGCCACAAACATGTACTGATTAACTGCATAATTATTGCATTTAAACCCCTACCATAGCCCTATGAAGAAAAACACTCAAGATTAACTCATTCATGTAAGATTGCAGCACTCAAAAATGCCTACATAAGGATTGGAACCTCTATTTTCTCCTTCCAAGTTCATAGATCTTTCTACTACATCGCTACTATGAATCTATAAAAATATCCTGGAAATACACAGAGCATAGTTAGAACAACATGAATCTCCTTTGATTTGCAGTTTGGGGGCCAGCTGATAAAGAATGTTATCTGCTACATCTTGACCCCTCTTTCTTGAGTCCATATCACTTGAGACTGAATAAATCAGTACTTAATGGGCTGAACCTTCTCTTCCCTTCCTCTGCTCAGCTTTCTATTTCATAAGTAAATTGACCTAACTCAGTTATACTAACAGGTAATATGAGAAAATGCCAACAATTAATTAAGAATAAGTCTGTGAAAACTTGGGGGAAGCTACATGTTTCAATTATATTAATGAACACGCAAATGCAATCAAATCAAATGGATAAGCATGGTTTCAGGTTTTTACAAGGAGAGAATTGCATTTCACATTCATGAAAGCAACTTCCTTGTAACTTAGAGAATAAGAATAAAAGTAAGCACACAAGAGAATCATTAGAATACTTATTATTTGAGTTAAATTAGAATTCTATGAGGATAGTTTCATCAAATGATTTGTGTTATTTTAACTTCCACTCATAATCAACCAGATTCAAATGACTCTATCTACAGGTTACATGGTTAAGCAGATGCTTCCTAAATATCAAATCCCATTTTTTAAATAACATTCATCATTAATTTTTAAAAGGTTCAATATCAACTTGAAGCTAGTCACTAAATATCCTCTGGTTTTTGAAGTTGTCAACTCCTTCACATAGTATTTCGTAGATGTTGATTTCAAAGGAAAAAAGATCTCTCAGAGACAAGAGCTTTCTACCTTAAAGTATTTTATGATTTAACAAGCTGTCCCTGAAATTGAAAAAGATGATGCTAGACTCAACTAAAATTCAATACCTGTTCTTTAAAGTGTGTTAACTGCAATGTGGAATTCTGACACTCATAGGCTGCATGCAATTCTAGTTCTTCAGCACCAAGAAATTGCCCATGGAGCAGGAACTGCTTCATGAATTCAACTTTATTGCCCATTTATAAGTAGCTGTATTTCTTCAAGTAGCTTTGATACTTATGAGCATTAACAATGACTGATTGCATCCTGGTCAGGATTTCCTGGTGCATTTCCTCCAGCACATCTATCAAAGCTGTGCTCTTACCTAATGGGAAAATAAAATTGGAAAGAGTAAATGGGGCCAATGATTTTATTTAAAACCAGGAAGAATTAGAGGTAGAATAGAAATCGGTTTTGCTACCTTCCAAAGCCCAACCAGTACCTACCCCCAAGGAATTACACAGGTTTATGTGATACGAGAGTCCTCAAAATGCTGTATTTTGAACTGAATATTTGTAAAGAGAATGACTTTAAGTAGAAATGGTGATCTTGCCAGCTGAATGCAAAGAACCCAACAAGAACTCCAAGGATGCCTTGGAATACTGTGGTCCATAAATGAAATATAGTCAAAGAAAAACTGAGTCACTGAATACACTAGAATTCCCCTCCCCTCTATGACACACACTCACCCTTGCTCCCCTGATGGCTATTTCAGGCTTTGCAAGAATAAGAAATTAACCTTTATGTGTTAAGCAATCTCGATTTGGGGAGTATTGTGATAGCAGTTAGCTTTCAGGTCCTGGTTGATGCTGGGAGTTACTACAATCGTCATCATATATGGGAGAAAAAAAGTATCAGAGCATGCACAAGATTAAGAGCAACTCAAAAAGCATGGTACAAAAGCAGAGAAAGTTCAAGTTAAGAGTACTTTATCATCAGACCCTACCCGGTTTTCTAGCCCCGTAGGATTTGCCATGTTCCTAAAACATCATGCCTGTGCTGTAACGCTTCGGCTGTTCTATCTTTTCTTTCTGGAAGTCCTTTCTCATCAATATCTTTCATATTCTTACTCATTTTTCAAAGCTCACTGTACAGTCACCTCAGTGATTGAACCTCAGTAACAGCCTCTTTATTGCAATGTGATGCAGCAGAAATAGTGAAGGACTAGAGCCAGGACAGAGGGGTGTAGACTTGGGGTTCACTTCTTACTAGCATGATCCTAAGCAAAAGACTTAAATTTTCTGAGTCTTCCTCTTCCCTAAAATGCATCATCAATCATTGTTTTTACAGGACTGTTGTGAAGACTAGGTGAGATGATGAATAAAAGGTGTCCCTAGTACACAGCAAGTGTGGAATAAATATTTGTCCCATCTACTCTATAGCCCTTTATTATTCTATTCATTCCTACCTTCCCCTAAAGACTGAACTCCAGAAGAGCAGAAACTCATTCTAACAATCTGTATAGCCTGCACCTAATATGTCATAGGTGCTTTAGTCAAAATTAGGTAGAGCTACATTTGACAAAAATTTTCAAAGATGAGATTAAATCTTCGAGGTTTTTTTCTTCCATGTAGAAACCTAGAGATGAGAATCCATGTTGCTAAGGAAGTTTCACAGAGGAGTCAGGATCCCACACTCCTTCAACGTTTATTCTTGACACCCTAAGGATGTGATCTTTGTTGGCCTTGTCTAAGATGGTGAATGGGCTCCAGGCAACATATTTATACTCCAGGCAGCACAAAGGGTAAGGGCATGGCTTTCCCTTGAGGGTTACTTCCTGGAAGTAACACCACCACTTCTGCTTAACTATCTTTGGCCAAAACTTAGTGGTATGGCCCCACCCGCCTGCATGGGTGGCTGGGAAATGTAGTCTTTCTTTAGTCCATGCCTCTATATAGCCAAATAATATTCAAAGGTTTTGTTACTCAAGAAGGAGACAGGATTTGTTATTGGTGGGACAACTAGCAGCATCTGCCATGTTAAACATGACAGTGCTGGACATGGCTAGTAGCACAGTGGATAAGGCACAGGCTTGAGAACCCAAAAGTTGCTGGTTTGATTCCCCAGCCAGGGCTCATAACCAGGTTGCAAGCCAGGTCTCCAGCCAGTTCCATGGCTGGAGGCAGGTGAAAGGCAACCATACATTGATGTTTTTCTCCCTCTCTGCGTCTCTGCCTTCCTCTCTCTCTGGAAAAAATAAATAAAATCTTAAAAAACAACATGACAGTGCTTTGGAAAGTTGATTCTGGCAGTGATATAGAATATGGAATCAAGGAGAAAGGCAAAGAACAAGAATAGTTGGGATAGTACAGTGATACTCACCTAAGCTCCCGCTTGCTGAGTATTTACTATGTGCCAGCTCTTTCCCCACATTAGCTTTTTGTTGTTTTAATTTTTCAAAGCAGCATTATAGCTCAAATTTTAGCAAAACATTTATTTTGATATTGGTTTGTTGGGTGGCTTAAAATAGCAATTATTATAGCTTATTATTTTTGGATTGGAAATTTGGGCTGGGCTCAGATAGGTGAGCCTTTTCTCCACATAGTGGTGTGTCAGGTGGGCTTGTCTGAAATGTTCAAAACAGCTTCACTCACATGTCTGGAACCTGCGCTCAGCAGGGACCGTGGCCAGAGTGCCACACAGCGTCAGAGCAGCAGGACTTCCTGCATGGCAGGTCAGAGCTCAGGGGGAGAGAGAGCTTCAAGTTATAGGAAATGAAAGTTGCCACGTTCT
Organism: Noctilio leporinus; assembly: GCA_004026585.1. Lineage (NCBI taxonomy): Eukaryota > Metazoa > Chordata > Mammalia > Chiroptera > Noctilionidae > Noctilio > Noctilio leporinus. Next base: position 168,810 of record PVIW01003136.1, on the reverse strand, counting down.
TAAGGCCTGGGCTCTGAAACAGGCACAGCAACACTTCTACCCTATTCTATTGGTCAAAGCAGTCCCAAAGCCTGACCAGGTGCAAGGGGAGGGGGCAAAGATCCCACTTCACCATGGAAGGCATGTAGAAGCATTTGCCAGCCATCTTTAACCCACCACAGTGCCTTGCACCTAATCAATATCCAATAAATGCTTATTGAATGGTTCACAGATTTGGTTCTATTTAGACCCAGAAAAAAATAACATAATAGGAAGGGATACTGAGTGATTGGGAAGTTAAAAAATAAGCACACAGGCCCTGACCAGGTAACTCAGTTGGTTAGAGCATCATCCTCATTCACCAAAGTTGTAGGTTTGATCCCTGATCAGGGCACGTACAAGAATCAACCAATGAATGCATAAATAAGTAGAACAATAATTTGATAGTTCTCACTCTCTTTAAAATCAATAACATTTTTTCTAATTTAAAAAATGAATATACATATTTGGGACATGGGATCAAAATTTACATTCAGCAAACAAAAGTAGAGTTTAATCCAAAGTATGAGGCAAGAAAGCTAACCATCATTCTTTCCCATGTGCTACACTTTACCAACAGTTTGAATTGGTTGCTTGATTTTGGGTATTAACTGGGAAATTCTCTAAGATTTAGGTTGATTACTCCCTGTAGTCCCAGAGACAAGAAAACACAGCCAGACAAGAGTGAGTTATTGCCTACATGGAAACCTCCTTGGCAAGCCTTGGATGGAGGCGGTAAAGGAAGTCAGTGGGAAACGCCCCAGCTCTTATTTGTTGTAAGAAAACCAGTACCTGGTTTCGGTTCTGCCGCTGCAGGCTATTTGAACAATTTATCACAAAAGATGGATATCAGACCAAACCATACAATTTATATCAATAATATGAATGACAAAATTAAAAAAGAAGAATTGAAGCGATCCCTCTATGCCCTGTTTTCTCAGTTTGGCCATGTGGTAGATATAGTGGCTTTAAAGACCATGAAGATGAGGGGACAAGCATTTGTTATATTTAAAGAACTGGGCTCATCCACAAATGCCCTGAGACAGTTACAAGGATTTCCATTTTATGGTAAACCAATGCGAATCCAGTATGCAAAAACAGATTCTGATATAATATCTAAAATGCGTGGTACCTTTGCTGACAAAGAAAAGAAAAAAGCCAAAGCTGTGGAACAGACAGCAATTACTGCCAATAAAAAGCCTGGTCAGGGAGCGCCAAATTCAACTAATACCCAAGGAACTGCAACACCAAATCCTCAGGTCCCTGATTACCCTCCAAACTATATTTTATTCCTTAATAATTTACTGGAAGAGACTAATGAGATGATGTTATCCATGCTGTTTAATCAGTTCCCTGGTTTTAAGGAAGTACGTTTGGTACCTGGGAGGCATGACATTGCGTTTGTTGAATTTGAAAATGATGGTCAGGCTGGAGCTGCCAGGGATGCTTTACAAGGATTTAAGATCACACCATCCCATGCCATGAAGATCACCTATGCCAAGAAATAACGTTTGGGATAGTTGTCTTTAAAGGACTTTAAAAGACCTACAGTGTTTGTTTCGATAACATTTGGTCAGGCCATTTTTAATAGTTGGGGGTTGAAGGAAGTGAATGTGAAATTTTTGTGCAGGTTTTTAAAACTTACCTAGCCTTTCTTTAGCCTACTAGTGAAATATGAAATATGAAGGCCTTAATTTTGTACAATAAACTTTTATTTGTATTCTGTACATAATATGTCATTTATTGGCCCACTGAACTATCATCAAATACACTAGTCTAGAAGACATGTTAAGGTAAACAAAACTATAATAGGATGCTTTCCTAGTATTATCTTGGAGTAGGCAATGTAGAGAAACAGTGAGTCATTTTATTTTAATAAAAGCAAAGAATTTGAGCAAGCCCTTGATTGGATTATCTGTGATATAATTTTATGCATATGAACTGCCATGCTGCAATTCAGTTTTAAAAATAAAAAGACATACTAGTAGTAACTATGATCACCTTGGATTTTAGGAGAAAATGAGACCTGGGCAGGAGCTAAATTTAACCTTCATGTTCTTCAAATAAATGAGCATGATATTTTGTTGGTAGTAGGCATTTCACAGATCTTTTTGTTCAGTGTTTAATTGAATAAAGGTCGTTTAGGAACTGTACTTAACTGTTTTCTGGGAAAACAGAAGGCTAAGAAATATAGCCCTTACACTCCACATTGTATGCCTACCCTCTCGAGGCAGAATTGTTCCTAAGGAATACCTGTGTGGTTAATATTGAAGCTCTTTATTGAAATACCTCCAAACTGAAGATTTTACAATCTACAATCTTTTTAAAGACAAATAAACTGACTTGAAATGGTTGTCAAAAAAAAAAAAAAAAAGAAAGAAAAGAAAAGAAAACCAGTACCTGATGAATATTTTTCCCAAGGTGTTTAACAAGTTCCTCCACAAATGAGGCAACTTTGAGGTCTTTCTGAGACATTCTTTTCTCCTAGTGACATTTTTATTGACAGCATGATCCCCACTTGTCAGTACAAGGTGATGGACCCAAGAAGTGCAGGGGGAAATAAGGCAAATGAAAATAGATGATTGCTGGCAGAGGCCTGGGGATGAACTACAGTTGGTGGCCACCCTTTCCTCCCCTCACTGTCCTTCCCTTCTTCCCCTTGTCCCATCTTCCTGCACACTGAATGCCTGCTATGTGCCCAGGACTGATGCTGGAGATACAGTGCTAGATAAGATAGACAAGATCTATGGACCTTCATTCTAATGGGAAAGAAAGATGGTAAACCAGTTAACAAAGAAATAAACCTGAAGAAACAGAAGCAGAGGATGTGACAGAGAGGGACTGAAATGGCTTGCAATTGTACTCCTACCTATAGCCTTCCCTGAGGTCAATCACATAGGGCCCTGCTCTGGGTTTAATGCCCTGCTGTCACCATCTCCAAATTCTTAGTAATGTTTTTAACAAGGGGCCTTGCATTTTCATTTTGCCTTGTGCCTGTCCTGCCTCAGGGGGCAGAGGGCAGGGGGGCAGAACAACCTAGGCACATTGAATCATGAACCATCCTGCATACACAATTGTTTTTTAATGTGGCAGTTGATAAATGATGAAGTAGAGGGGGTTGTAGAATTTCTTTCTTAAGACAAGAGGGACCCTAACCAAGCCATGTTGTACAGAACAGCATGATAGTCAAGTGCATGAATTTGTCTTTAAGTTGCATAGAATGAAGCCCAATTCTACTGCATTCTCTAGCTACTGTAACTCAGAGCATGTTACTATCATTTGTGACTAACTTCTGCACCAATAAAATGAGGAGCATAATGGTTGTGAGGATTATGAGAAACTGTGGTATCTATACATTAAAGTGAGGGCACAAGAAATATTAGCTATCATTATTATCATCAATTGCCAGCTAACGATCTTCATGTTGTCCGGTCCTATTTTATCTGGCCCAGGAACACCAAATGATGACAGCAGGGAGGGCTCTGGTCCAGTGGTGAAGAAGAACTTGTTCGGAGCATTTGGGAGGTTTTACATGCTTCATAGCACTGGCAGGGTTAACAACTACAGAGAGTACAGGCATTTCCACACCCACTCTCCTGCTTCAGCAGCGGCTGGGCACTGGAGAATGCTGGCATTTCCATGCACAGTTTTTCCACTTTCCCACAACAGCAGTGCACACACAGAGCTTACAGGAAGGGCAGTCTTATATACACATTGGGACAAAGGAGGCTCTATGACAAAGGCTTACATATGGGGTGACATCAGCCTGTTCAAGGTTGCTAAGTCGGTTACCTCCAGAGTGTTCTGAAGGTTCCAGAGATAAGATTAACTCCAAAGCTGACTCCTAATCTGACCCCATCAGAAGGCACAGCCATATATAGACTTTCTTCCCCTGACAATGTTCGTTGCCAAAAGGGATGGGGCAGGGAGATCTAGATCACAAAATGCTATTTCAAAGCCTAATCCCACTCAATGACTAAATTCAGATCCTGGTTAAAAAATAAATAAACAAACAAGAAAAACAGAGATGTTGTTTTGGACAGTAAACATGAAGTATTTTTTCTCCTATCACTTTTTTTTTTTTTTTTTTTTTTTTTTTTACTTATTGAGGTAGAAAAGAATTCCTTACAAACAAAACTTCTTATTATTTTTTAAAGCACATTAAAATTTGGTTGCAGTAATGCCTGCTGGGCATCCATTTGCTTGCTCCACACCTAGTAAAGAAAAGGACCCAACCAAAGCATAAAGGAAGGTGGCCTCTTATGAGGTCACGTGCATTACAAACCATGTTTGGCAAACCTGTTCAACCAAATTGGTGTCGATGACAGGCAATGAAGAACAGTTTAACATGTTCTGTTCTGCTGACAGACATGCTAAACAGGTCTTAATTCACCAACATTCTCTGATTGGAGCTGGAATTGAGTATACATTCAAACTAATTGCTTAGGCCGGTTCGACGCTCCTGCAGCTTTTTGTTCTCCCCTCCATCTGTCAGAGAAAATGGTCCACATTTACCTGGTGGAGAAGTTCCCTTCTAGGATGTACATGTGTCAAAAGTTTGGGTATGTCAAGATCCTTCAAAATCTCCAGATATCACACTTCCTGAGGAACAGCTGAAAGCTACAAACATCCACAGCCTGACTGACTTTAACCCTTCACACTGAGAAGGTGATGCCTTCATATAAATTGGGAGAGATTCCACCCACTGTCTCACATTCTGCCAGAAATACTTATCACCCCATCAGCTGCAACTACTCTTTGAACTGTTCTGTGAAAAGTAGGAAGAATGAGGGACAAGGGGAACCAAAATTCAACTGCCAACTTCTATAGCAGAAAAGATTTATCCCTTGGAAAATGTAGGCTATCGCTGGGGAGATCCAACCCTTAATGGCTTTCAACTGCAGAAATTGTCAGGGAGACTGGAGTGGGTGCTTGTCATGCAGAGGCCATTCTAGCTGCATGCTCACACAGACAGGAAGACTCGCTCTAAGTTATTGGTTTCTACATCCCATTTGTCCAGGCTCCTTCATGACCAATATGCAATTGAACGTACAAAAGACCTGATCTTGCCTATTAATGATAAATTCACAAAGTGGGCCTGATGAGTATCACAATCAGCTTTCAAAGAAAAGGCAGACATCTTTCCCTGGCAGTGGGACTGTCTGTCAGCACAAAATGCTGTGAATTGTTCTGTAGTCTTATGCTCCCTTTTTCTCTGAATCCCTACAGCATTCATAATCCATACCACACAATTTAGCCTTGATTATATACTGTTTCATATTGTTCTCTAATTGTTTCTCCACCCAGATAAGAGGTGGAGTTTCTTAAAGACATAATTTTTTTCCCTAACATGATTTCCATAATTGTCTGTAGCTCTGTAGTTGTTTACCTTCAACCTCTGTCTGGTAATTTTCTTCCATGATGGTATGTACTTTAAATCTACCTAGATGAAGAGAAATAAAAACAACACTCACTCCCCCCACCCAAAAAAAAAAACTAGTAGAAAAATAAGAAGTACCTGCACATACAATGCACACAAAACAAGGTATTATGTGGAAGAAAATATCTCTAAAGGTAAGAAAGTCAGTAAGTAAACTCTCATTTCATCAGCCAATAAAACACCTAACCTAGTATGAGTACATGTTACAAAAACCTCTTCACTCTTCTGCATCCCCCCATCCTTCTCAACAGAGAGAGAGAAGTTTCTAAAATGATAACAAGGGCAATATACTCAAACACTGATCTGACTCACCTCAGGTTCAAGTTAACATTTCATAGCCCATACTCCTTACTCCTGGAATTGTTTGCTTGAAATGCAATCTGCAAAGCAACTACGATTTCTGTTTCTAGAAGGACTATATTATATCCATAATCATGGCAAACAAACAACCATTTCGGTATTTTTGGAAAACCAGGTGGTTTCCTTTTACCCAGACACTTCTTTTTTTTCTTTCTTTTTTTTTTTTTTAAAGATTTTATTTCATTATTTTTAGAAAGAGGGGCAGGGAGAGAGGCAGAGAGGAAGAGAGACATCAATGTATGGCTGCGTTTCCCCTGCTTCCAGCCACAGACCTGACTGGAGACCTGGTTTGCAACCTGGTTATGTGCCCTGGCTGGGGAAACGAACCTGTGACCTTTGGGTTTGCAGGCCGGCACCTTATCCACTGTGCTACCAGCCAGGGCTCAGACACTTCTTAAAGGGCAGAATCGACCTCATTGTGAATTTCTTTTTCAATATGGGTCTGCCTTCCGAAATGCTTTCGGCCTCTCCCAAACCACAGTGCACAGCAGCCGCAAGCAGGTTCCCAGGCCCTGAAGGAACAGGCAAGTGCACTGGGGCGTGGAGACTCCCTGGAGGTTTTTGAAACCATTGCAGCCTCACTGACAAGTGTTTGTGAAGTTCAATGCATGCTGTAAAAAGCGGGAAAAGTGATTTCTTCATAAAACTTGTATTTAACAACTAGAAAAAAAAATCCAATGCCATAAATTCCCTGACCTTCTTTGAAGCTCCCCATACTTAGAAAGGATTTGAGGACAGGTCCCTCAAGAATAAGGCCCATGTCCTTGCCGTTAGGTAGAACAACATATTCGCACACCACGGAAGAGCAAGGCTTATGCCATTCTTAAAACCCATCAAAGAAAGAAATTCTATAACCCCCTCTACTTCATCATTAATCAACTGCCACATTAAAAAACAATTGTGTATGCAGGATGGTTCAATGTGCCTAGGTTGTTCTGCCCCCTGCCCTCTGCCCCCTGAGGCAGGACAGGCACAAGGCAAAATGAAAATGCAAGGCCCCTTGTTAAAAACATTACTAAGAATTTGGAGATGGTGACAGCAGGGCATTAAACCCAGAGCAGGGCCCTATGTGATTGACCTCAGGGAAGGCTATATAGGTAGGAGTACAATTGCAAGCCATTTCAGTCCCTCTCTGTCACATCCTCTGCTTCTGTTTCTTCAGGTTTATTTCTTTGTTAACTGGTTTACCATCTTTCTTTCCCATTAGAATGAAGGTCCATAGATCTTGTCTATCTTATCCAGCACTGTATCTCCAGCATCAGTCCTGGGCACATAGCAGGCATTCAGTGTGCAGGAAGATGGGACAAGGGGAAGAAGGGAAGGACAGTGGGTGGAGGAAAGGGTGGCCACCTACTGTAGTTCATCCCCAGGCCTCCGCCAGTAACTCATCTATTTTCAGTTGCCTTATTTCCCCCTGCACTTCTTGAGCCCATCACCCTGTACTGACAAGTGGGGATCAAAGCAAAACCTGGAAGGAGATAAGAGAATATAACTAACATTCCTGAGCACTTGCTACAAGACCCTCATCTGTGTCTGTCCTTGAATACACAGACTCTCCTTTCTTTCAGCAAGAATCTTCTGACTGAGCGACACAGACACCCAGTGCATCTGCTATGCGGCCCCGGGCTGGACAAGCATAGCACCTAAAGCAGCATCTCTCTCTCTCTCTCTCTCTCTCTCTCTCTCTCTCTCTCTCTCTCTCTCTCTCTCTCTCCCCTCCCCCCTGCTTTGGCAGAAGCTCTGCTCTATTAACACCCAGTCTCTCATGTTACCCATCATTTCTCTCCTCTCACAACTCCAGTTGCCACAAGACCTCGTGAACCCTGACTACACCTCCTGACTTTTCAGCTGAAAAGCCCACCTTTAGCTACTCATCTCAGTATCACCTACCTTGCTCAATAGGATAAGCAGACTTAAAGTTAAAACATCATTTGCAACAGCCACCCACAGGCATGGATTGAGAGTGTGGAGTGTATAAATCGGAACATCATCCCCCAAAATCAGCGGTATACAGCACAGAGAGCCTGAAAGGGGGGAAAGAAGTTTTAAGACTTTAAAGCTATAACATACCGTAGCTGGAGGCAGGTGAAAGGCAACCATACATGGATGTCTCTCTCTCCCTCTCTGCCTCTCTCCCTTCCCCTCTCTCTAAAAATAATGAATAAAATATTTTAATAAATAAATAAAGTTTTAACATAGATTGGATAATATCACCCTAAATGGTTGACACAGAGTTTTAGACCCAAGCCTTTGTTCAAATTCCAGCTCTGCCACTGATTTTATGGTTGACTAATATTATATGTACACTACATAGTCTTTATCCACGCATGCACTGATGGACATTTATGTTGCTTATACAAACACTTCTTAGTATACCAAATGCTTTCACATATATTATCATATTTCATCCCCACTAAGGCTGACATTATCTTCATTTCCATTTTACAAATGAGACTATAGAGTCAGAAAGGTTAAGTGTCTTGCCTAAAGCTGGAGCCATACTTTCTCTTCCAGAAGTAATGAGGAAAATAAAACAGTCTCAAGAAGCCTGCTGGGTGAGGACCATTTGGAAGAAGGCAAGGAAAAAGAGAGAAAATAAAACTGTTCTGCATGAAAAACAAACAGGAGTTTCAGGAAGAGGAGAGGGAAAAGAGCGCACAGCTGAACAAATAGATAAGAGAGTCTTTAGAAATGGAAATCTCTGGAATTAAAATTTTTAAAGGTTTTTGCATTTCTTTGATGTAAACCTCAAAATTCTTAAACCTTTAGAAACATCTGCTATATACCCAACAAATCATTGTGAGAGTGTTTTAGTGGGAATGTAAGTAAAGGGGCTAAAATAGCACTTTGGAGTTGATAAGGAGCCCAACAGAAAATGTGCATAAGACAGGGAGACCACTCAGACACTTCAGGTGTAGGCACTGAGGCCAGAAGTGACAAGGGAAACAAACTCACTCCAGGATGTGTAGACGGTCTTCAGGAGCAGAGGTGACTCTTGCACTGGAGGTGGCATTAGCATTCAATCCAATTTCATTTGAATTTTGGGGGATAAGGAATGTCCACTGCCATCTAGATTACAAAGCACTTCTGTATTTTGTGGAAAGATGGAGTCTAAAACACCCTTTGATTGTTATCTGAGGGAAATTTATCAGTTTGGAGTTTTATTGGCTGGGGATGGCAATAAGAAAATAATTGAATACTTCCTGGATACATGTCCAAAGGCCCTTCAAAGCCCTGGGGCTTCTTTGCAAGGGAAAGATAGGGCAGATGGCTCTCATGAGCAAGCTAATTCTGGGCACCGCTAAGTGAACAACTCCCCAGGAAACCCTGTGTCCCAATATGTCTGCAGACGCCCATAAACCTTGGAGATGAAAGGACCAGAGTACTGGTTCCAAACTTTTTTTAGCAATAGATTCCTTGTTCAATCCAAATCTTTCAAAGACCACACAGGAGAATAAGCCTGGAAACCTGACGCCCCCTACCAGACTTGGGAAGCACTCTAAAACCCAAGACATCTGGGAGTGGGGTGGAAGGAGGGAACAAATCAATCTTTCTTGAAAAAGCAAATAGTACATTAGATTTTTGTTTTATGACAAGATCAATCCTCAAAAGTATGATTAACTAATCTATGATGGAAAAACATGAAAATGAAGTAGGGAGTGGGTTTCCTACATCTATATCCTTAGCCTTGATGGTTATTTTCTTGATTGCTAAAGAGTCATTTTTCTATATCCTGATGGGGGCTTGGATTACATTTGTCAAATGCAGCAATGTGCACTTCAGATTTGTATATTTCATTGATATTATATCCAACAGGTTAAAAACTATAAACAAATATTAAACTCCAGCTAATGATATGCACGTTGAAGCATGGAAAAGGAAGAGTATAGATGTCTGCAAATTACTCTGAAATGCACCAAAAACAAAACAATCTGGCTTGATGGATAGATAGATGGACAGATCCGGACAAAGCCAGGACAGCAAACACTAACAGTAGAATCTAAGCAGCTGAGTGTACAGGTTTCAACTTTGCTGGATTCTTGAAATTTTTTCTAACAAAATGTTGGAGAAAAAAGAGTCCTTATCTTTTACAGAATATGTTGAAAAACTTACGGATAAAATTGTACAATGTCTGATTTGCCTCAAACTCATATGGAGAAACAAGTGTGAGGGAGAAAAAAGGGAATAAGATTGGCCCAGAGATCTTAATTGTTGTAACTGGAAATGGATACAGGGGGGTTATCTTAGTTCAGGCTGCTATAACAAGATACCATTGATTGAGTGGCTTAAACAACAAACCTTTATTTCTCCAGTTCTGGAGGCTAGAAGTTCAAGATCAATGTGCTGGCAGATTATCCAGGGAGAACCCTCTTCTTGGTTGGTATTCATCGTCTTCTTATTGTGCCCTCACGTAGTAGAGAGAAAAAGAAACAAGCGCTCTCCTCTCTCTTCTGATAAGGGTGCTAATTCCATCACGCAGTGCCACCCTCCTGACCTAATCAACTCCCAAAGGCCCTACCTCCAACCACTGTCCCTGGGGATGAGTTTGAGGGTGAGGGGCACATCAACATGCACTCTATAGCAGGAGTTCCTTTTATTATTTCTATTGTTATGCATATGCTTGAAATTTCCATAATAAAAAAGTTTAGAAATGAAAATATAATCTTGTATTATAAATCTTTTTAAAAAAACATTCTAATTTCCATGTTGTAAGTATCATAAAACATTGTGGTAAAAAGCTTTCTTTAAAAAAAAATACATTTTTACCCCTTATGTCCACTATAGTAATGGGTCCCCAGCTGAAAGATCAAAGTAGCCAGTGTGCTCTCTCATCAAATCCATTTAACTGAAGTTGTGTCTGAAACAGAGAAGGCCCAGTTCCCACTCTACAAGTGTTTCTCATAGAGTATCAGTGAGGAATTCCAAGTTATTAAATTGTGCCTGACTCTGGTTCTTAACACAGGTGTCCCTGGAACCAGGTGGTAAGGAGGCTACCGCTGCAGGTGCAGCTGCTGTGCCAGGGTACATGGGCACCAGTCACTCCCTCCTGGCCTGGGAGTTTAGGGACTTGACTGCACAGGAGCCCCAGTTTCCTGCCTCTAGAAACACTGCTCCTGCTTGCTTTCATGCTGCCTTTCTAGCAAAATGCTAGAACTCGCGCGCGCGCACACACACACACACACACACACGTCATACTTTTGAAATTCATCATAATGGAATTTCTCCTGTAAGTTCCCTATGCAATAAAGCCAGATTCAAAGAAATGCTCCCACATTCTGACATTTAGCCAAACCACCTCAGGCTGTACCGTGGGGCCAGAAATACAGCCAGCTAGATTCCAAGGTCTTCTACCCTTCCTGCTCCTTGTCAAAAAGAAAAGGCCCCTCTCCCCCATGCCTTCCTCTCAGCTAGGACTTCCTTGTGGTCATTCCAAACATTTCCTTATGAACCCGGACAAAACCCAAACAATCAAGGCTATGCAAAACTGGAATGTTGTTTCCTGAACATTCTGAAACCTAAAAATAAACGAGTACCTGTGATTTCCATTTGAGTTTTGGATGAAAGCCCAAAATGACTATCTTTTGCACCTGAACTGATCTGCCCATACCTGCGCAAGGGAACAAGCCTTCCCTTGGTTGAAATAATGTTGGTTATTGTTCTATGTGTTTTAAGCATCTTGGTTTTATTAAAGCACTCCCCTGCGGGCAAGGGATGTACCTGGATGATGGATCACGGAGAACAAAGGAAGTGTGTAGAGGGAGTGATTGGCCAAAAGGGACTGGATGGTTTAGTGGGCACTTCAGGTCCCGTGGGCCCTGCCATTGAGGTGAGCTGGACACAGTCAGTATGGTACTTAGAAGACATGCAAAAAAGCCAGAGGCCACGAGGAAGCTGTTACAGGGGCTAATGTAGGTGAAGCCTTGGGAGATAATGGCACACACCATCGGCTGGCCCTGCACAGTGGCTAAGAGAGAGGGCTCTAGAGCCAGCCCTCCATGGGTTTGGAGCTTAGCTCCTTCACTTCCTAGCTGGGTGACCTTGAGCCAGTAACCTGAATTCTGCAGGTCTCAGCTTCCCCACCTCTAAAGTGGGGATATCACAGCCAACATTAATCAAGCACCCTCCACAAACCAGGTCCCATTCTCAGAACTTGGTATTTACTTAATCTTCTCAACAACTATATATGTTGATATGTTACTTTCCTCACATTAGGGAGCCAATTAAATTTCTAAAGGTCACGTAGCTGCTAAGTGGTAGAGCCCAGCCACAAGCCAGGCAATCGGAGTCCAGAGCCTGCTCCTTTAACCATTAGGTTCCTTTACTCTGTGTTGAGGTCACTTGTAACAATGATTATCCATTAGTCCTTCTAGCCATCCACCCCCACCAAAAAAAATGTTATAAAGAAATAGCTAAAGAAGCAAGCCTCATTCACCTAAGATTCAAGCAAGCATGAACAACCTGTCCATGGCTACCCTAGACAAACCAAACTGGGAAGAGAGAAGAGGGCTGGGGCCCAGGAGAGGACATACAGAAGCTGCTGCCACAGGAACCACCACAGGACACCAAGGGGGCAAGCAGACCCAAGAAGGATGGCCTGAAAGAAGCCAACAGGAAGAATCTTCTGCAGGGAGCCCTGTTATTGTCAGAAAATGTGCCTGGCAGTCCCAGGAGTGACACCAACCTAAAAGTAGCTAAATTTGAAGAAGTTCAGTTGAGCATCCACCTGGAGAATGCTGGAGGAAACCATCACTCCAGCGAAACCCAGAGGATTATCTATCACAATGCTGCTTGCTGCTAGCAGAAGGGTTTAGAGAAAGGAAGGTTAGAAGACACCCAGGCCATTTGTATCTCAGGGCAAAGCTCAGAACAATGTTCAACCATTATTTATTATGTCTGTGGTCCTATCTGAATATGTGCTAACTTGTACCATCTTCCCAGAAGGACTAACAGTAAAAAGTACTTAAAAGTGAAAAACATTGTGCACCTATTTGAGTGAGTTTGGCAGGCTGATAGCTAGGGCCCCTAAAAGGGCTTTTAAGATACTTAGCATATCAATAACAAGGAGGTAGCCTAACCTTCCCTGAAAGGAGAGACTGCAGAAGGAACTGAGCCAGCCATGGAAAGGAGGGCCTTGCTGTTTGAAAGGATGTAGAAAGGCCCCATTGTGCCAGGAGAAGCACAATGGAAGGAGCACTTTAGAGACCCATGACAGAGGAGCAATCATGTGAGAAGTAGCTGAAAAGTTTATAGTCAGGACCTGGCCATGTGACCTAGGCTAGTGAGAAAGTAAGCACGCTGCTGCTCTGACCATGACTGCTCCAGATGACTCTGAAGCCACCAAGGACTCTGCCTTGCAGAACTGGACTCTATCTGGACTCAAAACTTAGGAGATACAGAAAGGACACTTTCTTAAGACTTGTGTCTTTCTTGGAATTCACCATGATCCACAGTAACATGGCACAAGCTTTTCTGGACTATTATATGGAACCTAAAGACAATGTACCCCAGATCCTAAAGGAGAGAGCTGACAGATAAAAAATGGGGAACTATTGGGTTAGGTTTTAACTTATAGCCTTTTGGGGAGCAAGAGAAGTGCTGGGTCTCATGAGAGAACAGGGCTTTGAGTAGGCAGGCTCCCAGCCCTCCTCCCCTAAGGTTGGAATATTGTAAGTAAAGACCTGTTTTTCACAACACTAATTGTTGGGTCATACACTAAGGTGCCACATGACCACGCCTCACTTGGCTCAGTAATAGAGAGGAAAGGAGAGGAGAGGAGAGAAAAATCTGTCCTGTTGCATCTAAACAATACATCAAAATTAGCCTTTTGCTATCTGTTTATTTAACAAAGATCAAAAAAATGATTTACAGAAAATAACAATTAGAACAAAGTTATATATTCCCATTTCTGAAATGAGGTGCAAAGAAAAGGACTAGATGAAATAAAACATAAAATATATTGTGTCCTATTTAGCATCTAAAGTGATTTTATATTACAAAAATAGTTTTGTGTAACAAACTATTTAAAATGACTTTATGTGAATTTTCAAATGCGTAAGAGCAATAGGAACATTAGAAAACATTGCCCAATTCTCGCTGTTAACTATGACTTGCTTGAGACCGATTTCCTTATTAAATATTGAAAGCATCTAAAGAAGTGCAGATTTCAATGAGAGTTGGATTAGCTTTCCCAGAACCAACTCAAGATAGGTCTATAAAACAGAGTGTGCAAACGCTGAGACTCAGAAACAGCCAAAGCAAAACAGCAAATCAACAAACATCAGGCAGGCACTCAATCCACTGAGCCAAACCAGCCAGGGTTTTGCATACATTTTTTAGAAGAATTATGCACAGGTTATTCATCTCTTCCCCATTTATTTGTTTACTTACATCAGTGTAACTCTTAGATATTTATTTATAACTTTGGGTTATAATTCAATAGTGCTTTATTTTGTGGCTCAAATTATTGAGAGCCCTTTCAGTTGACTCTTGTCTCCCTTTGATGTACTCCCAATCAATGTATGATTTAGTTTGTTTTAAACATGGTTCTCCTTTCTGGCACCATAAGGTGTAACTTGTTTCTTAAATAATACCCTTATTCCTGTCTGGTGGCACAGGGGATAAAGTGCCCACCTGTGAACCCAAAGGTCACTGATTCGATTCCCTGGTCAGAGCACATAGCCAGGTTGCAAGCCAGGTCTTCAGCCAGGTCCTCAGCTATAAGCTGGTGAAAGGCAGCTATACATTGATTTCTCTCTCCCTCTCTGACTCTCTCTTCCCCTCCTCTAAAAATAATAAATAAAATCTTTAAAAAAAAAAAAAAAAACTAAACTAATAATACCCTTAAGCAGACCCTGATTTAAGGCAGCCCCATAAGTAAGATGATGTCTTTGCAGTTTATCCAAGGAAAGAGATATTTCTAGGCTATTTGGGTCCCTGGTGAAAGTTAAGTGGTTGCTTTGTCTGTCAAACAGAGGTCATTGGTCAAGTGTCAAAGGGCACAGGAAGCCACAGGACTGAAGTGCTAGACTATATAAAGTAGGTGTTGGGGGGAGGGGAGCACCAAAAACACAGCCAGAGAAACTGGAATTAGCTGTGTCCTCCACACTAGCTGACATTAAAGCAAGTCACGGAACATCTCTGAGCCCTGGTTTCCTCTTATGTTCCTTACAGGGCTTTGTGAGAATGAAAGATAATACAGGTAAATATACAGCACAGGGCCAGGTCCAAAACTGTTGCTTTAAAAACAAACAAACAAACAAAAACAGTGAGCCTTGCAAGAGGAAGAATGAGAAAAATGGGCCCTGGCTGGCATGGTGCAGTGGATTGAGTGCTGGCCTGCAAACCCAAGGGTCGCTGGTTCAATTCCCAGGGCACATGCCTGGGTTGTGGGCCAGGTCCATAGTTGGAGGCATGCAGGAGGCAACCACGCACTGATGATCCTCTCCTTTTCTTTCCCTTCTTCTCTCTAAAAATAAATACGTAAATCTTTAAAGCAAAAAGGAATGAGAAAGAGGGTCCATTCTACAGAAGTCTCTGGGTTGGAAGAAAGCGCAACCAGCTGGCTCCAGCCTCTCCAAACAGCCAGATTCCATCATTTCAAAACCAAACAAACATCTCATGAATTCTAATCCATTCTAGTCTCAGCTTTCCTCGTTCATGCTGAGAGGCCAAATTACAGTGTTTTATTATTTTGCTTCTTCACTGTGTATTTTATTTATCTCTGTTGTGCTGCGTAGTTTTTGGCATTTTTTCAAAAGCCCTATTCATTCCTCCCTGCTATTTATATTCTTGGTAAAACCACTTTAATGTACCTCTCTCAACCTTCAGGAAGATGTCTACATTGCATTCTTGCCACACTGATAGCTTCATTAACCTGGAACTGAATGCTGAAATTTCACTTACTATTTTGATTCGTTGTCCTATCAGTCTGTTTGCCATTTTCCAGGGTCAGAGATTCTGTTCCTAGACAAGTGGTACTCATAATGGCTACCACCAACCAACCATTAACTAAATAATAGAATAGCTCTTGATAGAATCAACCTGAAATCAGGAAGGACCACAGTGTTAGTCTGTGGCCCTCTGAGCATGAAGCCCCCAGTACACAGCGTGAATTGGTATGGCGTCTGGCTTTCCTTCACTAAGCTCTAAGAGGTCGGGATCACCTATGTCTTGTTGCCTGTTTATTCCCATGATGTAACACAATACTTGACACATCATAGGTGCTCATTAAGTATTTATTAAATAAATGAACACATAGGTTTTCCCTAAAAGAAGGCATGTTGACTCTCCATTTCCTGGTACATGCAGAAGAGGTTTTTTGCCTTTGTCTATAAAGATGGGCCCATCTTCTGTGGCCTACCACATTGACTGTGTTCTAAGTGGTATTTTGAGTTAAGAGATTGGAAGGCAATGCCTCCCATTCAGGCCATGTAAGGAGAACAGATGAATTTGAATAAAAATTTTGCTGTAGACTGAATGTTTGTGTCCCCTCATATTCTTATGTGAAACCTATTCCCCAATGTGATGATATTTGGAGATGGGCCTTGAGGAGGTAATTAGGTCATAAGGATAAACCTCAAGAATGGGATTAGTGGACCTCCAGTCATAATGGAAGTGTAGGTAAGTATGATTTGTCTCCTTGCAAAACCACATCAAAATTATAACTAAACTACAGAACAACCATCACTCAGGATCAAGTTGAATGGAATTCTGAAAATTACAAAATTAAGGAAACCACATCTATCCAGACTGGTGGAGATGCAGAATGGGCTGGTGCCACATCCACATGTGGTGGATAAAATTTTTAGAGTCCCAGCCCAACACCAGACCCCAGAGTCCAGGGTTCCAGTGCCAGGAAGATAAGTCCCTGTAACTTCTGGCTGCAAAAATCAGCAGAAGTTATTAGTAGAAGAAACTTCTGGAGTCCCAAGCAGTTTTTCTTAAAGAACCTGTAAGCTGACTCACTCAGGCTCACTCCCTCTGAGCTCCAGCACCAAGGTAGCAGGTTGAAAGGCACCAGTGGCACACAGTAAGGAAATGAAATATTTGGCATCAAGGCAAGAGCTGGGGAACAGCTGTTTCCCCAATAGGAAGGTGGGCAGAGGCCATTGTCCCTTTTCTGAACCCTCTACCCACAGAGCCACAGAGAAGGCAGGCAGGTGCCATATGTGAGACTCCATCAAACTGGCTAACACTATTTGCCCCACCCTGGAGTCCCCAGAGACTCTATCCCACTCAGCTTATGGGCCCACCCAAGCTTCTTTTCCATATGAATCGCTGGTCTTGGCTCACACTGACCAACTACATAAATTTTCTCAAATAAGCAATAGTCAGCCTCAGTGAGTCCCCAGCCCCTGTATCTCTTGCTAAGTGGCCCTAGACCCAGCACTGGCAGCAGCCAGCCAAGATTCAGTTTGGCTTCGTCTGGGAACCTCCAAACCTAGCACAAGTAGCAGCCACCTGCAAACTGCTTTACAGCACACACAAGGTGGGCTGAAACAGATAGTCAGGGCTGACCTTGGCCTACACCATCCAGGAAACCCTAGAACCTGTGTACCCAGTGGACAGCTACAAACTATGTCAGAGCAACACCACCCTGCTCCTGCAGCTAATGCTCCACAGAGGGCAGAGGTTAGTGGTCTGTGGTCACATCTAGTCTTGGCAGCTGACTGGCCTGGGTAAATCCCTCCCATTGACCTGCCAACCGCAACTGAGACTCAACCACAAGAGGAGGGTGTACTTAGCTCACCTTGAAGGGTGCACCTTGATTACCCAGCTTGGGTAATAGGGGAGGCTGTGCTATTGGATCCTAGAGGACACCTACTACATTAGATCACAATACCAAGACACAGAATCCAAACAGCTCTACCTAATACATAGAAACAAACACAAGGAGGCTTCCAAAGAGAAAAGACAAAGAAACATGGCCCAAATGAAAGAACAGATTGAAAGTCCAGAAGAACTAAACAAAATGGAGATAAACAATCTAAGAGATGAAGAGTTCAAAAACACTAGTTATTAAGGACACTCAAGGAATTAGTGAGTACCTCAACAGCATAAAAAAGATCTAGTCAGAAATAAAGGGTACACTAATTGAAATAAAAGACTACTTACAGGTAAACAACAGTAAAGTGGCTAAAGCCTAGAACCAAATCAATTATTTGGAACATAAGGAACCAATAAACAATCAACCAGAACAAAAAAGAAGAAGAAGAAGAAGAAAAGAAAAAAGGAATCTTTCTTAATGATGATAGTGTAAACAACTTCTGGGACAACTTCAAGTGCTCCAAACAGTCACATCATAGAGGTGCCAGCTGGAAAAGAGAAAGCACAAGAAATTGGAAGTCTATTTGAAAATATAATGTAAGAAAACATTCCCAACTTGGGGAAGAAAATAGACATGCAAGTCCAGGAAGCACAGAAAGTCCCATACAAGATGGATACAAAGAGGCCCATGCCAACACACATTATAATTAAAGTGCCAATGGTTAAAGTTAAAGAGAAAAAAATTAAAAGCAGCAAGAGAAAAGGAGTTAATTACTACAGGGGAGTTCCCATAGGACTATCAGCTGATTTCTCAAAAGAAACTTTGTAGAGTAGAAGGGATTGACAAGACATATTCAGTTATGAAAATCAAGAGACCTTAGCCAAGATTGCTATACTCAACAAAGATATAATTTAGAATCAAAGGGCAGGTAAAAAGCTTCCCAGGCAGAAAAAAACAAATAAACAAAAAAAGGAGTTCATCATCAACAAACCATTATTATATGAAATTTTAAAGAAACTTATTTAAGAAAAAGAAGATCAAAACTATGAACAATAATGGCAATAAATATATATATATATATCAACTGTTGAGTGTAACAAATGAAGCAAACAAGAACAGAGACAGAATCTTGAATAGAGACAGTGTTTTGATGGTTCCCAGTGGGAGAAGGTTGTTGGGGTGAATGGGTGAAGAGGTGAGGGGATTAAGAAGCATAAATAGGCAATTAGAGAATAGCCATGGGGATGTAACGTACATATAGGAAATAGATTAGGCAAAGAATTTATACACATGACCCGTGGGCATGGACAATGGTGTGGGGATTGCCTGAGGGAGTAGGATGTGCTAGGTTGAGGGGGAACAATCAGGACAACTGTAATAGGATAATCAATAAAATATAATTTAAAAAATAGGATCATTGCCCTCCTAAAAGAGGTCTCAGACAGCTTCCTCACCCCTTCTACTTTGTGAGCACACAGTGAGAAGACAGTGTCCATGCACCAGGAATCCAGCTTTCAGCAAATGCCAATCTGCTGGCACCTTGATCTTGGACTTTCTAGCCTTCAGCATTGTGAGAAATATAACAAATATGTTTATGCCTAGTCTATGACATTCTATTATAGCAGCACAAATTGACTCGTCCAATTTCCTCTCACCTTTTTCTCTGTTGAATTTTCCCAACCATTCATACCACACATATCCTTCCAGGCCTGGACCCTGCCCAGCACCAAAATGTATCCCTTCCATGAAGCCTTTCCAGGCCCACTAATTTTATCATCCTTTAAACCTGTAGCATTAATGATCCATGAGGTTCATCCACATGACAGACAAACTCTTTGAAGATAACTCTTGTACTGTAATCTTCTCTCTTACAACCTAATTCTTTATGATTATTTTACTTTTCATGTGTTCATATCTTATCTTCCCAACTACATTATAAATTCCTTGAGCAGATATTGTGTCTCATATTTCTTTATAGTTCTCTGTGTCTTGGTACTACCTCTGACACATGAAAAGTTCTTTCTAAAGTTATCCACCTTCAAAGCACTATCTTTAATCACTTCATCACTTCATAAAAAAAAAAAAAAGTCAGATAAAGCAGGATGAGGCAATAAGGTCAGAAAAAAAACAGAGAGAGAGAGAGAGAGAGAGAGAGAGAGAGAGAAAGGAAGGAGGATGGGGCAAGGCAAGGAACACAAGGAATCAAAATAAAAAGAATTAAGCCAAGACAAGCACTGTTAATAGGTTAGGTTAAATTTCACTAAAATACTGAGTGGATAAAAAATGCAGGGCTACTGAAAGAGGAAGGGCAAACTATTGTGAACCAGTTTAACCATCTTCATTACTTCCTTTCTCGTGTACATTTTACTACTAAATAGTGGAACCCCCTTTAACACAAGTTCCAGCCACCTGCCTTGTACTGGAGCTGTGTTGAATTAAATATTATTTGAACTAAGTAGACACATGACCACCTGCAAACCAGAACTGTAGGCTTTCCAAGCTGGAAACAAATAAGAGATCTATCAAGGTAAGTCCAATGTCTCCTTTCAAAATACATTGGATCCTCTGGAAATGGTAAGAAAAACCTAGTATAAGCCCATGTAAACTTCTTCGGGAAAGAGTTACAAATTTCATCAGATTCTTGAAGGTGTCATGCTGCAAAAATGTCACAGATCACTACTATGGGGTAAGTCCTTGATGTTATTTGACTTGCAGCTCCAACTAAGAAGGGTTAAGGAGTGCACCTAAGGAAATAGAGCCAGAATTACGGGAAAAGAACCAGAATCATGGCCCAGTTCTGACTTCTAGCTGCCTCTTTTCCTCTTGTACTTACACTCCTCCCTTTTCTGTTATAAAGATTTTCTTTGTGACATATATGCCCTAACAGGACTTGACCCGGGGTGTTCTGGATGTTTTGCTCTGTTACATTTTAAGCACTTTGCATTTGCCTGCTTTCCTTCCCCCTAACAATGCCCACGGGGATGTAATTTTCTCACTTCTTTTTTTCTATTACCACCTTACCTGGTCTTTGCCCACTCTCTTCTCTGCTACACAGGGCATGTCTCCAGGTGCCCTTGTATTCTCTCATCCTGATTTTATGAGAAGTATTTATTTCCACGTTTTCTGTATTTGCCTGGGTGTATTCTAACAGAGCTGATGGCGAAACCCTTCTCAGCAGGAAACGATTGCTCACAGTAATTATGTCTGCTGTCTTCCTTTTCATTTTCCTTCAGCTCTTGATGAAATTGTGTTCCCAGAAACCCCATGAATTCTTTCTCATGCTCTTACATGACTCGGTGTATTCAGCCATGTCTTTTCCATCCATATTTTTGTTTGGTTGGTTGGTTGGGCATTTGGCTCATTTTCTCTCCAAATAATTTGGTGGCTATTTTATCTTCGGTTCCTCTCACACTGGAGATGATCTCCTGCATCCAAATGGGTGGCTCAGGATTCAGTCCGACTTAGTTGGTATTTCTGTCATTAGCTGCACAATGAGTATGTGAAGATGCTGATTGTCAGGTTGTGTTGGGAGTGGCATTGTTCGTTTGTTTACCTTTGGAGGGGAAGAGATGTTAATTTTGGGTCCTGGGCTAAAGTTCAAAATGTGCTCTTCTGCTTCAATTTATATTCTTTATAACATTAAAGAGCTTGTCTCTGACAAAACTGTGTGTGTGTATGTGTGTGTGTGTGTGTGAGTGTGTGTGTGTGTGTGTGTGTGTGTTTCCTGGGAATGATTCTAGAGAATGTTTCACTGTGGGTGAAATATGGGTTTCAACACCTTCTCTGTAAATAAGTTAACACTTGAGGAGAAAGTCTCTATTTCTCACCCATTACCCCTACCCAACTCTAACCACTATTTCCTTGCCCTGACCTATCTCCAGGTTAAGAGTCTAGCCCTACAGAGTAGCATCAACCAAAATTAAGGTAGATATAAGGCCATTCCTTACCACACTGGGACTAGGAATGAGGTTGGGGAGAAGTGAGGGAGAAGATAGTCCAAAAGCAACTCAGATACCTGGGCAATGGGGTTGACTGATAGTGACTGTGCCTTAAGAACAAATGAGAGACCGATTGATTGTATCTGAGCCACTGAATCATGGCTCAGAGAAAAGAGAACAAATTAATTCTAAATGCCACTGAATAGGCAAGGAGTAGAGGAAGAGTAATATTAAACCTTGGCTATATTTCCTGATGGATTCAGGAGATAGGATGGACCAAATTCTACAAGGAGTTCATGATGATCCCTCAGAAAGGATTTGTAGGAAGCAGGGGCAGTGGGGCAGGGCCTGGTGCCCTATGGCAGCTGCTGGCATCCCACCGCTTCTCCTCTGTGTGCATGGTACCCTCATGAACCTTGAACCATGCTAAGGTGACATCAAAGTCTGATTGATGTGTGTAAACTGTATTTTTGTTGTAATTGAGAGCTCATACTGGCAGTGTCTTACAGATCAATTCTTGAGCTGCATGGGTTGCAGTATGCAGCCTGCAGACTGGTGCCAATTCCAGCCAATATAGTATAACATCAAATAACTTGGAACAGAGAGCCCACATTCAGTGTAAATCACTAGACTTTGCCTTGTTAATTTTCAAGATAGTGTAACCCTGCCAGTTAACAGCTCTATGCAAACAGCATTTGTTGCTGAAAGAGTCAGCAAATAATATGATGTCTGTCAAAAACTTTTCTCAATTTTTCAATTTTTTCCTCTGAAAAGGAGCTGACCTTCATGTATGCTGCCCAAAATTTCAAGTATTCAAAAGGTCGCCATAAATTCAGAAAGAATCAGTGGAACAGATGGTATGATATTTGAAGCTTGGAAGTTAAAAAATCAAAATAATAATTAGACATGCTCTTCCTCCCTCTGAAAATACTCAAAATGTATCCAATAGAACTTTGAGAGGCAACATAATAGAGCAAATATTGACTTTAGAAAGTAAAAGCCTTGACCAAAGTCTGACTTCTACATGCTACATGTCTCAGCTCTGCCTTATCCATATGATGAACATGTTGAACCTGATCCAGGAACACACCCTTTTTGAATAGAGACCAGTTCAAGAAAAGCAAATATGTCAATGGGCCAGTGTGTTCTTTTGTTCACTAAAAATACAAATTATTTTATTGATCCCCATGACAAAGAGTGAATATTATAATAGAAGATATTAATGATAACATAATTATTGCTTTTACTCTATTAAAATATTAACATCTGGACATTTTTAAGAAGATACAATAAGGACACAATTTTCTAATCTCTCAATTCTTACACCTGTTTCAATTGTATCTGAACATTCACAAAATGCATCTATCACCATTAATTCATTTCTTTGTTCAAGACACCCTGAAAGAAAAGCATATAATTATCATCCCCATTTTACACATGGAAAAACTAGAGGTTAAAAAAGCTAGAAATAACTTTTTAAAGACAGTGAATTGAAAGCAGACTTGAAGCTAGAATTAGTTCATTACATATAATGCACAGTACAAATACAATTTTTTTATCTTGTATAACAAAACGTGCCAATATTTTGAAGTGTGCATAGCTCAGTGAACCAATATTTTCCAAATGACCAATGAATGACATAAAATCATGCATGTGTAAGAGATCCACACAAAGTACAAGGTAGATCAATAGATTTTAATATAACAGAATATGAAAAGTTCATTGATCTGTTTTCAGGTTTCATATTCTAACTAGCCTTTAAGGAAGTACTGCCTGGAGAGTTTAGAGTGGTATCAAAGATGATTATCTGAAAAGGCCATGACAATGCTGCTTTTTTTCCAACTTCATATCGCATGAAGGTGGATTTTTTTTTCAACCTTAACCAGAACATATCCAAACAGATTAGATGCAGCAACAGATATGAGAATCTAGTTATCTTTGAACAAACCAGACATTAAAGGGATTTACAAGTATGTAAAGCAATGCCACTCTTCTCACTAATTTTTTGTTTCAGAAACTATACATTTTTTAAATGTTATGTATGTTAGCATGTAGTAAGTTTATTAGTGATATTGTTAGTGAATTAATAAATAAATATTTTCATCTTCATTGGTTTTAATTTATAACATGGTAAATATGGATAAATATAATCTACACAAATAAAATCTCTTTGGGTTTCTCAATAATTTTTAAGGATGTAAAAAGACCTCAAGACCAAGAAATGTAGAGATGGCCACTACATAATAATAAAAGATTCACTTTACCAGGAAGCTATAACAAGTCTAAACTTGTGCTTTTCAAAAAATAGCCTCAAAATATGTAAAGCATAGAAATGGACAAATCCATGGTACCAGTTGGGTCCTAGCAAAAAGGATACCACAACTCAGATGAGGTGAAGAGAGAGATTTTAATTAAACATTCACAAGTTCTGGGTACGGTTAAGAAACCCCAACCAAGAATGGATGGAGAAATACACCCAGACTAGAAACAAAGGCCTAGGCCCAAAGGGCCCAAGAGAGAGCTTGGTTACCAACACCAGTGAGAGCTGTGGCTTACAGAGAGGGTGTGTGACAAGCTCTGTGACCTTTGACAGGGGACTGTAATCTTTGTCAAAATGGTCCAGCAGGAAGGAGATGAATGACTTAATATCCTGACCTTTCTTTCTATCTCTTTCCAATCTCTATCTGTATGTCCCATTGGTGGAGCCCAAGAAAGGCAGGTGTAGAACCCTTGATAAAAGGTATACAGGTCAGCCTCCTGAAGCAGAAAGCAGGGTGAGGAAACTTAGGGGCAAATGGAGAAGATCCAGCACAGATATGGTTTCTTTGATAATATAATTTACAGGATAAGCTTGCTGGATGAAAATAGAACCCTGAATCCAACAATTAAAGAATTTATATTCTTTCCAAGCATATACAGAACATTTACAAAAATTGGCCACAATACTAGGCCCATACAGAAAGTCTCAGCAAATTCCCCAAAAGCCTATGTCAATTAGAACCTGTCCTCTGACCACAAAAAAATTCAACTATGAGGGATTAGAAGTCAAAAATGGGGGGAGAATCCACAAATCTGGAAATTTTAAGAACTTCTAATAACTAAAAAAAATATATAAAAATTTAGATATACTCAGGAATAAATAATAATAATAATACATATTAAACCTTATGGATATGGCAAAAATAGAATACAGAGTAAAATGTATATCCTTAAACACCTATGGTAGATAATACAAAAACTAAAAATTAAATTTAGGGCATCCAATTTAGGGCATTAGGTAAAAACAAAGAAGAAGATAAAATAAAAATGGAGACATGAATGAGATAGAAAACAAAAATAAGAGACAACCAATAAAGCCGAGAGCTGGTTCTTTGAAAAGATTTAAATGAATATTTTTATAAAATCAACTTTTAAAAAAGATGAACAAGCAAGAATCCATGAATAAACGTTTCATCTCTGCTTCCTTCCACGTGGCCTCAGTCCTCACTTTGCTAATCTCCAGCTGTCATTTCTTTTGCTTTATGTGAGCTGAAAGGGTGTGTTTGAAATTATACCCTAAATGAGCAAAGTACACAACTGATTAGGTGGCCATATGGAGTGCGTGGCAGTTCTACAGACTCCACTGCCTCTCCTGGCTAAGCAATAACAGCTCTGGGTCCTGTGCTCCTAGGACCAGGCAATTGGCAGAACAGGCTCTACTGTCTAAAAAGGATAAAAAGAGCACAAGGGAGACTTAGAGCCTGAAGAGGAAGAAGGTGAAGTGAAGCTCCTGGAAGAAAAACCAGTGCCAACCTGGGAGGCTAAACAAGCAGGTGACAAATCAGAGACCTGCCTTGGTGTTTAATCCAGAGCCAGCTCTGCACTCACTATTCATGAGACATGTGAACGCCACCATTCCAGTGGGATTTGGGATGCTGAAGGGCTCTCCGTGCCTGCAGAAAGTCCTCTTGTTGTGGTGTTTTGGGAATTTTCTTTTGGTTTTGTATTTTCCATTTTTCTGCTGCTGCTTTATAATACCTTTTCTATAGGGACTGCAAATCCTCTCATGGTCTTCAGTTATCTTTATGAAATGGAGGCCCATTTACAAAAGCTATTTCAAAATGTGTAGACCACAAAGAAAACACTCACCCAAATCATCCAAACTCCAGGGTTTTATATCCATGGAAGACCGTGAAGGGTACAAAGAACTGTGAACCAGGTGCAAAGAGTCATTTCCAGCTTCATAATCACTGAGGGGAAATGTCATTTCAAAACCATAGGTGTGGAACTGAGGTTGGCAGAGGACAGAGGTGCTGTTACACAGGTTAACTAATTGCCAACGGCACCAGACGTTATAAATTAGTAAGATCAACACTTGAACTTTGAATTCTATTTGTTGTTAATGTATCTTAACCACAGCTGAATAAACTCCTAAAATAGAAATACAGGAGTTCATTTCTCACATCAAAAGCTGGTTCCAGTCCTTTTGACTCTTGAAATGATCAGTCATTAATCTGCTAAAATATTCCATGGAGAGAAATCTTTGCATTTCAATTTATTGGAAACTCAATTTAGAATTCGATTAAAAATATCAATATTCTCCATTCAGAGACACATCCCCCAAATAACTCTTTTATTTTCAATTTTAATTAAAAGAACTGTCTAAGAATTTTGTATGTTCTGTTGCTTTCCACACCCATTAAAAAACAAAATGGACTAAAAGTGATTGATATTATCCTTGTGGTAATGATATTAAAATTCTCACCCTGGTCATTTATAATCACCATAAATAAGTGAAATACATATCTCTGTTTGTTTAACTTCTAAGGAAAGAGGCCTCATTTGCTCCCCAATAATTTCTTCAACATACTAAAACTCTGACTCGAAAAAGAATTTTCTTCTGTTCCTATATTTAGGTATTATCTCTATGGACCATTATAGTCATTTTTTTTATCTTAAATTCTGATTTATTTCTGTAATAAACATAAAGCTACCTTGTATGCTTTTTAATTCTCTGACATAGAAATCAAAAACAATATTTATAAATAATGTCTGAATTGCACAGTTAATACAATATATAATGGTTTGACTGGCTGCATTTGTATTCTTACTATCTACTAAGACGTAGATAGGGTAATAAACCTCTAGGCTGAACCTTATTATATGAGGCTATAATTTTTACACATTCATCTTAAGAATTACTATAAACAAAATATATTTTTTTGTTTTAACCTGTATTTCCTTCTTTGAAACCTGATCATAATTTTGGTTAAAAATTATAATATAATTCCATGATAAATCTTACTTCAAATACATATGCAGGCCTGCACTTAGGGTAAAAGTGGCTCATCTTTTAAATAAAACGTGGCTCCCATGCAAGAGCAATACTGACTTTTCACCCAAAATTGTCTAGCTTGTAAATGATGTGTAAATGAAGTGCTCCCTGAATAGGCATTAAATGAGCATTAAGAGGGAAGACCATAACAGTCCATCATTTCAATGGTCCCAGCCCAAAGGTGCTTGAGCCGCTTTGACACATCAGAGTGTGACAGCATTGTTTCAGGCAGCTGAGTCCAAACTCAGTGGAAACGAGGGAATGAAAATAGGACCAAGGTCACTGATAGCTGTAGCCTGGGCCCCTCACCCCAGAGGGTACAATCGATCACTTCCCGGATTGGGCTCACCAACTTGGTCCACAGGAGGGAGGGTTGCTTGTGGTTTTATTTTAAGTAAATTGTGAGCAACCTATACAAAAATAAGCCAAGAAGTTGATTTTCTGTTTGAATTCAAATCCTGGCCAACATTCTGGATATGCTCCCCAAAAGGATTCAAGGTGCTCCCTGAAACATCACAGAGGGGAAGCTCCTACCATTGCCTCATGGGTTGAAAGTGTGCAGGGTAAATGTCAAATAATCATCTTCTCTGTAGGGGTTTAGAATAAAAATGTCTGCCTTTTGCCAACCAAGGACTAATATTTGCACATCTTTCTCCATAAAAGGAGTCCCCATACAATAGTCCTACTTCAGTAATAATGCATCCATCAATATAGGAAAATGGGTCCAAGGCTCTTATGGGATTCCCACAAATCCCAGTACCTACTCCCAAGCTTTGAACATGATAGGTACTCAAAATTATGTTACACATGGCGAACTCTGTCAGCCATGAGGAGGTGCTGCTGGGTCTGTAGGTGGAGCATTTTAAAGGTCATCTGCATCATCTGATTGAGGAAAGGATGGTCAATGTCTTGAAACAGTGCTTACAGAGTGAAATGTTCTAGAGACTTCCAGTCAAGATGGAGGTGTAGGTAGACATACTTCACCTCCTTTGCAACCATAAGAAAGATCACAACTAACCTCAAAGCAACAAACACCCAAAACTGCCAGAAAATTGAATTATATAGAAGCCCGACAGCCAAAGATTTAAAGAAGCCATATTCATCCAAATAGGTAGGAGGGGTGGAGTTGAAGAGCTGGGACAGAGAGGACACAGTATGGTGGCAATGAGGCAGTAATGGCAAGGTGACAGCAGTGAAGTAGTGGCAGCAGCAACCAGAGGAACAGATGGTCCCACATTCATGTGCGGTGGATGAAAATCTGGAGAGATACCTTGGGAACAAGCAATCTCAGCCCTAAGTCAGACTACATAGCCCAGGGTTCCAGCTCCAGGAAAATAAAGCCTTATAACTTTTTGCTATAAAAATCAGTGGGCATTGATATGGCGGAAGAAACTGCCAGTCTCTTAGGAGAGTCCATTTAAAGGGCCTGAACAGTCCTAGAACTTATGCAAACACACCCACTCTGGGAACCATCATTAGAGCAACAGCTAGATGGGCACCAGTTACACATGGGAAGGGGATGAAGCGACTGGAAATGGGGTGAGTGCTGAGCAAGCCTCTGGCAGTCAGACAGCAGCATTGTCCCCTGTTCAACCTCTCCCCCACATTACAGAGCCACAAAGCAGGTTGCCCTGACCTGGCAAATACCTAAGGCTCCACCCCATACAACTTTACTTAATAGACAGAAACAAACACAGCAAGTTTGCCATATTGAGGAGACAAAGAAGTATTGCCCAAATGAAAGAACAGAATAAAACTCCAGAAAAAGAACTAAACAAAACAGAGATAGCCAGCCAATCAGATGCAGAGTTCAAACATTAGTGATAAGGATACTCAGAGAACTCACTGAGTATGGCAAAAGGATAAGAAAAAAAATGAAGGCTATACTAAGTGAAATAAAGAAATATCCTTAAGAAACCAACAGACAAGGGAAGGAAGCCAGAGTTTAAATTAACAATTTGGAACATAAGAAAGAAATAAACATTCAACCATAACAGAATGAAGAAACAAGAATTTAAAAAAATGAAGACAGAATAAGAAGACTTTGTAATATCTTGAAAAGTGCCAACATCTGAATCATAGGGATGTCAGAAGGAGAAGAAGAAGAGCAAGAAATTGAAAACTTATTTGAAAAAAATAATGAAAGAAAACTTTCCTTTTTTGGCAAAGAAAATAGATATACAAGCCCAGGAAGCACAGAGAGTCCCAAACAAATTGGACCCAATAGAGGACCACACCAAGACACATAATTAAAATGCCAAAGGTTAAAGATAAAGAGAGAATCTTAAAAGCAATAAGAGAAAAGAAGAAGGCTACCTACAAAGTATTCCCCATAACACTGTCAGCTGATTTCTCAAAAGAAACTTTGAAGGCAAGAAGGGACTGGCAAGAAGTATTCAAAGTGATAAAAAGTAAGGGACTCCAACTAACATTATTCTATCCAGCGAAGCTATCATTTAGAATGGAAGGGCAGATAAAGTGCTTCCCAGGCAAAGTAAAGCTAAAGGAGTCCATTATCACCAAGCCCTTATTATATGAAATATTAAGGGGACTTATTTAAGAAGAAGATCAAAACATGAACATTAAAGTGACAACAAATTTACAACTATCAATTAAATCTGAAAAACAAAAACAAACTAAGCAACCAACCAGAACAGGAACAGAATCAATGATATGGAGATCATTTGGAGGGTTATCACTGGGAGAGCAAAGCAGGAGACAAAGGGAAAAGGTACAGGGATTAAGAAGCATAATTGGTAGGTACAAAATAGACAGAAGGAATGTTAAGAATAGTATAGGAAATGTAGAAGCCAAAGAACTTGTATGCATGACCCATGGACAAGAACTAAAGGTGGAAGTGAGCAAAGGGGGAGTGGCTGGGACAACTGTAATACCATAATCAATAAAATATACTTAAAAATTATGTTCTACAAATCAACCTTGGATTACTTATTAGTTATTGAGGATTGACTTATACTATCCATCCATCCACTTTTATTTAATCCCTTTAGGCCTGCGTCAGCACCATGCTCAGACAGAGGTAGTATAAAATCTGTGTCATAGAATACAGCATCATCACTCAGTTTAAGTGAAAACTATACATAATTTGACCTCATTAATATCATCTCTACTTTTATCATCAACCCACTCAATATTTCATAAGAAAATTAAATATCTAATAAATGTTAGCATCAAAGAACATATTTCCAGGGTATGTACACACACACACATACACACACAGTATACAAGACACACACTGTATAGTTGTCTGACTTCATGTATTAGATTATTTTCCAAAGGACTTTTTAAATATATATTATTTTGCTGTTGTTCTATTACATTTGTTCTAATATTTCCCCCATTGCTCTGCCCTCCCCACACCCCCCAACTCCCACAGTCAATTCCCACTCTGTTGTCCATGTCCGTGAGTCCTTTACACTTATTCCTTGTTCCTTAACTAGACCTTTTCCCTTCTTTCCATTATCATTCTTCTCCCCTCTGGTCACTGTCAGTTTGTTCCTTATTTTCATGTCTCTGGTTCTATTTTCCTCATGTTTGTTTTGTTCATTAGATTCTACTTATAGGTGAGATCATAGGGTATTTGTCTTTTGCTGACTGGCTTATTTCACTTAGCATAATACTCTCCAATTCCATTCATGCTGTAGCTAAGGGTAGGAACTGTTACCCTTCTTTCCGCTGTGTAGTATTCCATTGTGTAAATGTGCTGCAGTTTTTGATCCACTCATTTACTGATGGGCACTTGGACTGTTTCCAGCACTTGGCTGTTATAAATAATGCTGCTATGAACATTGGGGTGCATGAGTTCTTTTGAATTGGTGTTTCAGGATTCTTAGGGTACGATCCCAGCAGTGGGATCATTGGATGAAAAGACAGTTCCATTTTTAGTTTTTTGAGGTAATTCCATACTGTTTTCCACAGTGGCTGCACCAGTCTGCATTCCCACCAACAGTGCACAAGGGTTCCCTCTTCTCCACGTTCTCACCAGCACTTGTTGTTTGTTGATTGGTTAATGATGGCCATTCTGACTGGTCTGAGGTTTCAAATTAAAAAGCTTCTACATGGCTAAAGAAAACATTAGCAAAATGAAAAGGGAACCAACCATATGGGAAAACATATTTGCCAATGATACCTCAGAAAAGGGTTCGATCTCCAAAATATATAAAGAGCTCATAGGCCTCAACACCAGGAAGACAAACAATTATAAAATGACAAAGGACCTGAACAGACACTTCTCCAAGGAGAACATAGAAAGGGCCCATAGAAAGGGACATATAAAAGGATGCTCAACATCACTAGCCATCATAGAGATGCAAATTAACACCACAATGAGATACCACCTCCAAATGACTATTTTTCAAGACCAAATCTGGATTTTCATTATTTTTATGACATTTCTTTTTCAATATGGGAATACAATAACATAATTTAATCTTTACTTCATATTTTGTATTAACCTTATAAACATAAGTTAATGCTCTCACCTGGAATAAGGAGTGCTCTCAGGGACTATTAGTGTACCTAGAACTTCCTGTTTTAGTTATACTGAAAGGCTCCAATTGAGGGGAAAGAGTATCTATTTTTAGGTACGTTTTTGTTTTTTGAGGATTTGTCTCCTCAAACCAGAGAACAAGAGATTATCACTCCTTTCTGCCATCATGTGTCTGTCTCTTATGTTCTTCTTTACTCCGCACCCCAACCTCCACCACATCACTGGATTTTCTGCTTCTAAAATGCTTATCGGAATTGTTCCGTCACTCAGTTCTTCATTCTACAAGTATTTGATGAGCCTCCACTATATGCCAGACACTGTCCTGGGGTTAACATAAACCCATTCCCATGGAACCCGCAGCTGGTGGGTCCAGACAGACATTAGGCAAAGAATAGCACAAATAAATGCAACATCATGTCTGAGGTATGAGAGGACAATTTTGCAAGAGAGACCAAGTAACAGTCAAGGGGCCCTGGGAGGCCTCCTCGAGCAAGTGATGGCTCTGCTAATTTCCTGAAGAGTGAACTTGGTGCACAAGGGCATGGAGAGCATCCCTAGCAGTGGGAAACTCATGTGCAAATGCCCTGTGGTGAAAGAGAGTGAGGAGAATCTACCACAAGGGACCTCTGTGGCTGGTGTCTACTTAAGGGCAATGGAAGGTGGTTGAAGTATAAATCAGTAGGGGACAGGTGACAATAAATTTTGCATTTTGAATATACCTTGGCTGCTGAGTGGAGGATAGTTTGAACATGAGCAAATTTGTCACAGCCAATACCAGGACATGGCAGTGAATCCAGTGGCAAATGACAGTGGCTTGGTTGAAGGTGGGTATTCTCCATCCAGGCTCCACAGGAATCTGTGGATAGAGAGAAGAAAAAAAAAAAAAAAAAAAAGTACATCTTTACTTTTACCAACTTCTGGTTGAAATTTTAGTATTTTTTCCCATGATGAATGAGGGTACAAAGTACTGTAGTATCAGCAGCACATGGCCTTTGCAACTGCTTGCAACCAAGAGGAATCGCAGGTGTTTTCAGGTCACAGGTTGCAGATACATGAAAATGTCATTTACACTCATCACTACTTGAAAATTACTGTAGTTGTTAGATCTGTCACTATATGATATTACATGATGCATTAATAGAGAAGCACATATTATCAAAACTCAATTTTTTAAATATTTTTATAACTGTATTTTAACATAATTGCTTTCTTTTGGAGTCCTATGTATTTGATTTAATGAATTTAAGTCTTATTCTGAAAAGAAGCCCATATGTTCCACTAGAAAAGAACCCCTGGGTGTTAAAGGGAGTGGGAAGTTGGAGTGCTATTTAGACGATCTGTGTGGCATGACCTGGATGGGTGTGCTAGGGTGAAGCTGTCTGGGATAATTGCTGGGGGTATGGCTCATGCAAGTGGGTGGACAGTGGAGCTCTGGTGTTTTGCAGATAATCAAGAAGTATTAGTAAGTTCAGTGTCATGGTGAACAGACACACATATAAATAGGAACCGTTATCTAAAAAATTATAAGTTTCTATTTACAAAACAATTCCCAGTTACAAAGTATTTTTAATATTCACAAATGAAATAGTTATCAAAAAGTCTGCCATTTCTCCTATACTATAAGATTATTTTCCAGGGATCTAATTTTTTTTTTTTTTTTCCTGAAGGATTTCAGTTTTCATTTATACCTTTAGTTAAGCAATGGACATTATCACCCAACATCTTCCCTGGGTCCCAGCTCTAATCTATTTTTTTTAAACCAGGAAATTCTACAGTCTCTCCTCAAAAAATCAGGATAGCATCAACCCAACTATCCCTCATTAATTCTATTGCTACACATGAGCAACATATTGACTTTGCCAAAATAAATAAACAACTTTGAACCATGAGTCACTTGCCAGAGTTCCTTTGCTGACTTCACCACAGCCTCCTGTCAGCTCTCCCATCTGTCATCTGGCCAGGATGGGGCTGCCAACAGGGGACTTTAAATTCATTGTATGCTGCCTTCTCCATTTACCTTCAAAATTGCATCAGTCTTCTTAACACTAATGCATTTGTCATAAAGTTCGCAATATGAGACTATTATGCTAAGTGAAATAAGTCAAACGAAGAGAGACAAATACCATATGATTTCACTTATATGTGAAATCTAAAACAAAACAAAATAAAACAGACCCGTGAATACAGAGAACAAGCTAAAGGTTTCCAAAGGGGAGGGGGATGGATGGATGGTAATAAAATTTTTTTTAAATAAGGAAATAGGCCCTGGCTGGTAACACAGTGGATAAGGTGCCAGCCTGTTAACCCATATGTCATTGGTTCAATTCCCAGCCAGGGCACATAACCAGGTTGCAAGCCAGGTCTCCAATCAGGTCCATAGCTGGAGGCAGGTGAAAGGCAACCATACACTAATGATTCCCTACCTCTCTGCCTCTCTCCTTTCCCCTCTTTGTGAAAAATAATAAATAAAATTAAAAATTAAAAATAAACAAGGAAATAAATACATAAGAGAGTCAGGATATCAAACTACTGGTTTATCCTTGACTCTGCAAGAACTTGATAGAAATTTCCATATTTTCTAGTTTTCCCTCTGCCTATGGGAAGAACACTTCAGGAAAAAATACATTCAAAAGCTGGTAGACATTATTTGAGAAAAAAATTGTTTTTCCTTGCCCTTACCTTTCTCAGATATCCCTGAATACTGTGCCAACACTAGGACTATTGAAATGACATTTCCCATTTCATTTTTTTTTAAATCTACTCACCAGGCCCCAAGTCTTCATGGGGAAAGCCCCCAAAGAAATCAGTTACAGAAATTTTATTTTTAAGTCTCCCCACATCAAAAATTCTATAATTTATACTATGCTGGTGAAATCCATTTCAGTTGCTCTGCCTTCACATTTCCAGAACGTAATACAAACTGTAAATATTTTATTTAATTAATGTACCTCTGAGCACAGGCTCAAGACAAAAATAATTTTTTTTTTTTCCAAAGGCATTAGCTGTTATAAATAGGCTGGGTCTTAACAGAGTCATTTCTTCTTCATACTATATAGCAGTTTAACAAAAACTCTTTGTATCAAGCTGGTTAGTTTTGTTTTGTTTTGTTTTTTTAATTTTCCAGGTTAAAGTCTGTCTGGCCAACTGAACTGCCTGGCAGTTAGATAAGCTTAGCCAGGTAGCTAGACACATTTCTCAAGCTTTACCAGAGGGGGTGCCCCCCAAAAATCCAGAATTATCTTCTGGAGGGCGGGCCCCTTTGTAGTACAGGCTTTTCCCACTAAGTGAGTGTTCTAGGAGCCCATCTGCATCAGTGGACCAGCTGGCATTGTTGTGAGAGAATGCATTTGGCTTCAGTGAATTTTCTTTTTTAAGACTCTTCCAGTGTATTTGCCCATTTCATGATGGGTGATTTACGAGTACACCTGCCCACACTGCACTGAATGTTGAGCAGTTTTGTTTTTTTACCAAAATTGGTATGACTTCACCCATGCCCCATCCTCCTATTCACCCAATTTTGCCCCAAAAGACATTTTTTTGTTTCTCCAAATGAGAAAACTCAAAGGGAAATGTTTCTGCCAATGTGAAAGAGGTGAAACAAAAAGTGGCAGAAGCACTAAAAAGGACCAAAACTGATGAGTTCAAAAATTGTTTTGAACTGTGGAAAAAGCATCTTGGTAGGTACATTACATCAAATAGACAGTAGTTTGAAGGTCACTGACGTTTAAACATGTAAGAATAAATGTGCAATTTTTTATAAACAAATTCCCGTGTTTTGGAGGTCCCCTTTTGTATTTTTAAAATTACCTATTGCATAAGTGATATAGAATAAATGTTGAAGTAAGAACTTAGAAAAAGTCATCCAGAGTGATTGTAAATCCCTGCCTCACACAATGTGATCTCCATTCTAGGGTAGAGAAGGCATATTTGCTTGTTGATCTAACAAAGCGATAGCATAACCAGTATGTGGTAGAATTTTTTGAATAGTCATTTGCAAAGCTTCAAAACACAAACAAGCACAAAAGGAAAAATAAACATCATTATCTGACATAGGAAGGGTGGTGCCTCTTGAGCAGCTGAAGCAGGCCCTCCGCCTCCTCCCTTCTTCCTGGGGCTCTCAGCTGGCCGCTGCTGGCCCATTAAGTCATCTTTAGCCACCCTGCTAGATCCAGAGCCACTCACCGTCCAGATGTTTGCACCTTCTCAGCATCAAGGCAAGAAAGTAAAGAAACTCTTCTCCCTTCTACTAGCTTCTGGTTTTTAAAATGACAAGGAAGGCCTGGCTGGTGTAGCTCAGTTGGTTGGAGCAACATCCTATAAACTGAAAGGTTGTGGTTCGATTCCTGGTCAGGTCATATGCCTGGGTTGTGGGTTTGGTCCCTAGTCAGAAGTATATGAGAGGCAACTGAGCAATGGGTCTCTTACAGTAATATTTTCCTCTCTCTCTCTCCCTCCTTTCTCCTTTCTCTAAAATCAATAAGCATGTCCTCATGTGAGGATTATTTTTTAATGACAAGGAAAGACTCTGATTGGCCTACTTTTGTGCACCTGCCTGCTCTCAGATTAACCACTGTTGCCAGGGAATGCAGTGCTGTGGTTGGCCCACCTTGTGCCAACTTCCTGCCCAGTGACGAGCACAATCTCAGGGAGCACAGGTCAAATTTAAAAAGCATAACTCCCTCTTGAATCATGCATTAGCAGTGTCCTGAAACACTGTCTCAGAAGGAAGAAGAAATGCTAAGCAAACAAAATACTAAATGCTCACCAATTTGTGTGGCAGTCATGATTCTTCCTTCCTTCTCAGGTAAGATATTACCCTGGTTTGACATTTCAGATGCAAGAGATCAAAGAAAATTACTTTATATAAAAGGCTTTTTCCCCCCCCAAAAATAAAATTATAATTATGTGAATCATTAATGATGCAACATAAAAAAAATAATTCTAGAGGGTGAGAAATGGGGACATGTTGGTCATGGGTACAAAATTTCAATTATGCACTTTTAATTATAAATAAGTTCAGGAAACTTAATGTACAGCATGCTACCTAGTTAGTAATACTGTACTGGGTATTTGAAATTTGCTAAGAGAGTAGGCCTTATATAGTCTCACCACAAAGAGAAAAAGGTAACTATGTGAGGTGATGGATAAGTTCATTAGCTTGAGTGTCGTAATCATTTCACAATCATACATGTATTGAAACATCTTGTACATCGTAAATATATACATTTCATTTGTCAACTGTGCCTCAATACACCTGGAAAAAATAAATTAATATGGTGCATTTTTAATTGTCACAAAAAATAATAATAATAATTCTATAGTGACATTAGGTGAACATTCCCTTCCCCCACCACCAATTGCAACCATTTTCTGACATTTAAGTAGACGTTCCTGGGAGTAATACAAAACATTGAAAGATTCCTTTTCTCAGCATTTATAATAGGCTATAATAATAATTTTAGAGTACCATGAATGGTCTTTCATGAATGACCTTATAAAAATAAGTGCTCTAGAATTATTCTAATTCAGCAATGTCCACAGTGCCCACAACACTAAATGCAAGTATGAAAAACATGTGCTATTAGTAGAAATGGCTATTTCCTTTGTCATAGGCTTAACTGGGCAGTTCTCGGAGCCGATAATACAAAGGTGGCTGTTCCACTCGGTGCTGGGCGCCACCACCAACTACCATGCGGAACTCGGAACTCGGAGCTGAGGAGCTGGAGGCTGGCCATCCCCGCAGGAAAGTGGCTTCTCTCCTCTGGACCATCCTTTCCTTGGCCATAAAAGTGACGGGACTGGGGCAGATAAACTTAAAGGTGTTTTCCAGCGCCAAAATGATATAATTCTATCAGAAAATTAGTTGGCATAAGTGGGACATAAAAGAACCATTTGTTTTATCACTTAGAGTAAAGCCAGTTGTCAGCCTCTCAGTTATTAAGCATTTGCACGGCCTCTCCCGCGGTGCTGGCTGGGCGTCAGGGACGCAGGGTGAGTGTGCGGCGGTCCTCATCACCACTGAGCACACCGGCTGGGCATGAGGAGGGGAGGCAGGCCCGCACAAAGATGGTTAAAACGCAATGTTGCAAGGGCTCTGGAAGAGTAGCAGACAAGCAGCAGGGGGAGGAAGTGACTAACTCACCCCCCACCCAGGAGATGCCTCACTGAAGAGGTTCTATTCAAGAGGAGCCTGGAAAGGTGAGTTTAACGCTGAAGAGCTTCAGGCAGGAGTTAGGCAGGCTGACGCTTGCCTTACAGAAACTCCCTGGTAGCAGAACAGAGGGTGGGTCCAGGGGAAAGGGCCTGAGGGCAGGGACGCTGAGCTATTGGGAAGCTCCTGCCTTAATGGTTGAAGGAGCTGAGGGTCTGGATTAAGGCCAAGGCAGGGGCAGGGAGAGAGACTTGGAGGAGGTTTTCCCAGGGCCCATGCACTGAATTATATTTACCATGTTGGGGAGGAAAAGCTTTTATGGTACCCTCTTATTTTCAGTATCTAGGGGTATGTTAACTAAACTAACAAGAGACAGATTAACAGGAGAAAAGGCACACCGTGTTTGTTAATACTTACATGCCTAGGAGTTCACGGGAAACAGTGAAACTCAAACAAGCAGTCAGATTCAGAGGCTTACATACCCTTTCCACAAAGGGAAGGGGTCTGGGCTTCCAGGGAGGAAAAATGGGGAAGTGACTAGGAAATATAGAGGGGAACTAACGGAAGATAAGTTAGTTTAGTCAATTCCGTTACGCAAACTTATCTCAAGGTAGATTCTGTTCTGCTCTTTGCTTCCTGGTGGTGTGGCAGGTACCTTTACAAAAAAAAAAAAATTATGTCCTTCCTTTAGGCAGAGGAAGGGAGGGGCAGAGAACTCTTCCTGCATCTGTTTATTCTCAGTTGCCTTCCAATCAAAATAATCCTTGTGCTAAATTGGCATATACGGGGTGGCCTCTTCTGATCCCCTTCACCCACATGTGTGGTTTTGAGATTAACCTCATTGAGCCTCACTGTTCTCACCTCCAAAATGAAAATAAGGCTTGGCAGATTTGCAATGAAAATATATAATGACACAATCCATTTAAACTACTCAAGACAATAGTCACTGTTCAACAAATATAAATCATCATTTGTGTTATCATGCACCACTCTCCAGTCCTCCCTGAGGTGACAGCCTGAGTGGAGCTGAACGGGCCACATGACATTAGCGTGAGGTCAGTGCAGGCTGGGACTCGGTGGGCAAGTGAACTTAGAGTGACCAAGAGTAGAAAGAGCCAGAAAATGAGGGAATAAATGTCCTTTGGGTGTCAAGGGTAAAAGCTACAAAGCCAGAATCTATTGTTGAGGTAAGGGATTAGCATGGAGGCTAAAATAGGAAATGAAGACAAGAAGGTCACAAAGACTCAGGGACTAAGAGTGAGCATAGAGCAAGGTTTTATGGGAGGAAAGAAGGTCCCAGAGCAATTGTTTCTATGGGCAGGACTGAAGAGCCCAGGGTGTGGGCGGCCCTGATGGCCGGCTTAGTTTAAAAATCAAGATAGACCAGAGCAGACACTGTTGGCTATCACCTTCTTGTGACCTTGAAGACACCTCCCAAATAGAGTGAAGGACTGTGATAGGAAGAATCTCTCTGCTTTCAAGAATGAGAGAACATTAAGCTTTCCACCAACCCTCATGGTAATAGGGACAGCATTCACTTTCTCACTGTTCTTCCCATCCAGGATTGAAGATAGGGGGGAAGAGATCATTAAGCAAAATAACTTTAAATTGACCTACCAAGCCTCGTTCTAAATGGTTTTCCCATAGCAATCCTTCCATCCTCATAATGCCATGAAGTAAACGCTGTCATCACCCCCATTTAGGAGATGAGTGACGTGAGGCTTAGCAATGGTGAGGAACCTGGGTAAGGCCGTCCAGCAGGTAAGCGCCCGCCTATCTGATGGCAGAGCCCCCGCAAGCCACTCTGCCCTACTGCTTTGTGCCACATCGTAATGCTGGGGAAGCTGGGGGAGAGGAGACTGAAGTCCAGACCTCTCCGTCTGAGAGCAGAGGGCTTGTGAAGAAGGGTCAATAACCCAGAGTTTCTGGGAGAAGAAGGAAGTTAAGGTTGTTGAGACTTGACAGTCGATATTTTCTCTGAAGAGCCAAGTTTGGTATATGTGGAAGAGTTGGAATTGAGTAATGGTGGGAAAGCATGAGGCCAAGGATTTCCTGGAAGGGGCCCAGGACCCTGAAAGGCTGCAAGGAGGGCTGGTAATGAACGTTGCCCTAATGAGGGCGAGGGTCTTCCTGGGATAGATAGATGCTGCTTATAAAGTTAGGAAGCCCAGGGGCCTTGAACAAGGTCCAGCCCCAGAGTTCTGGTCTTTATAAAGAATGATTTGGAGAACCCAATACAATATTCAGGGGTCCCATTCTAATGTTGGCCTGTCGAAAGGGTGTGCACTAGAACCTCGATGTTCATGACGCAACCCCAGTTCAGCAGTGGTGGCATCGTCTGGGGACTTGTTAGAAAGACAGGCTCGAGCCCCCAACTCAGATTCACTGAATTCGAGTCTGCGTTCTAACAAGACCTCAGGATTAGTGTTTGCTTGGGGGGTCGGGAATTAGATGTACCACTGTAGGAGGCAGAATATCCAACCCCAAAGCAGCTGTTCAAGGCCCAAAGTCACCAAGGGTCTGCAGTCTCATTACTGTGATTCCCAAAACATAAACCTCTGGGGAATGAGAAGTGCTCGAGCCTGAGTCAACAAATCTAACATAATCTGGATATTCAAAGTCCAGATGAAAAATGGAATGGATGCTTCCGTAATGATCTCTGAAAGGAGCAGAAAGCCAATGTGAGTGTGTAGCTTGATGCAGAAGAGAATTCCCACCCATACCCTATAGCCCAGGGGCAGCGTTTCCCGCATCATCAGTCATTCCTGAGCACCTGCTATTTGCCGGGCTGTCTCCGAGCTGCCAGGGAAACTACAGCAAACAAAACCTGCACAAATTCCTAACTCCAAGATGCTTACATTCTAAAGGGGAAAGAAAATAAATCAGTCACAGCATACCGTTTGCTAGACAATTTAAGTACTGTGGAGGAATATAAAGCAGGAAGGGGTGTAGACAATATCAGTATTTGTTGCATTTTAAAATTTATCTTGTTAATGAAGAAGTTAAATGTTTTCTTATTAAACTGTCTTGTGTGCCAGCAAGGCTGCTGCTTCACTGTATACAACTAGCACCAGCAAACTCAGTATATTGCAAAATTAAGATAGTATTTTTTATCATCTGACACTGTAACAAGTAACAATGTCCACTGCCAAAACTATGTCCACTGCCAAGTATTTCCAAAGGAAAGGTTATTTTGACACAAATCAGAGATGGATATAAGCAAATTACAATATTATATAAGTCGTAAGATAACAATGTTATCCTTGAGTTACATAATTATTATAACTAGATTTTACCACAGATAATTCCAGGAAGTTTGAACATTATAACTGGAGCCTAGCCTAAAAATCATTGGGTGTTGTGAAAAAGATGTGTATTGTCTTTATCTGCAATCATTAGAAAGTTAAGTAGTGTTGTCTTCCAGTAGCATTGTTGTGGTTTCTTTTTCCATTGGTATTACTAAACGGTGCTATTTTAAATCTTTTATCTACCATTAGTCTAAGACAATGATACTAGACTAAATTGTTTCATACTACTTTATTTCAGGGGATCCATTTTCACTCCTCAGTAGACTTCATATATTCCTCATAGGCTTCTTCACTCATTAGTTTGTCCGGTTCTGCAGGCTTCCGGTGTCATCTTGATCAGCCAACCATCTTCATAACAAGACTTGTGGACAGGTCCTGGCTTTTCTGGAAGAGCTTCATTACTTTCAGTTACTTCTCCTCGTAGAGGAGAATAGAGTTCACTAGCAGTCTCCAGACTTTCCAAAGTACCAAACTCATCTTGTTTGTTCAATTTTGTTTCCATTTCAGGCAGACTGCAGTAATCATTTCCCAAAGCTTCCTGTGTGAAATGGCTGATCCTCAATGTTCCAATACCATATTCTGTTGTTAAGCATTCATATTTTTCTGTGAATTTTCACACAGAGAGCAGATTGGGGCAGGTGCATAGTGCTGGGACAGTGCCTGCCCTCAGGACCCGGGGCCGGGCATGGCTGGGCATGGCAGGTGCCCAGGCTCCAGGCTTCAGAACGCAGCTGCCTGTTCCACGTTGCTAGGGGTGCCCTGTTCACAGCAGTGGTTTGCACTTTTAGATAGTAGAGACCCGCAGGCCCCTCTAAGGAGGTGACTTTAAGACCCAAATAACTTATAAATAGCCAGCATTATCTGGTTATCTGGAGGAAAGAGCGTTGCAGACAGAACGAACAGCCAGCACAAGGGTCCTGGGTCAGGAGTGCAACTGGCTTGCTTGAAGAGCAAGAATTTCTATCTGGCTGGAGAGGAATGAGCAAGAGGAGTAGGAAAGATGGTCAGTCTGCACAGGCTGGATTCTGGTGGGCCTTACAGAGCACAGTTCACGTTTTCTCTTTTACCATGAGTGTCCTGGCAAAGCAAAGAGGGTTTTGGGCAGCGGCAAGATGTGGTCTGGCTTGTGTTGTAACAGGATCTCCCTGGCTGCTGAGTCAAGGATGGGCAGAGCGGGAGGGCTGTCAGCCGGCAGCTGAAGGAGTCCGGCCAGGGGACTTGGAGCCAGGTGATAGCAGTGACTGTGGTGAGGAGAGACCGGATTCTGGATAATGAGTATGGGTAGAGCCAAGAGGCTTTCCTGGCCTGCCAAACGTGGAATGGCTCCAGGATTTTTGGCTTGAGTCACTGGAAAGATGAAGTTGCCATCATCTGAAATGAGGGTGACCACAGGCAGGTCAAGCCAAACAAAAGAATATGAAATAACAGAGCATGATGCAAAGCACTTGAGGGAAAACAAAACAAACAAACATGTGCCCTGTCTTTCTTTCACCTGTTCGGGGAGCAAGTAGTTTTTAGTTTTAGTTGGAAAGGGAAAGTTAGGTGTGTCTTCCTCCCCTACTTTCTTTTTTTGCTCCCTCTCCCCTACTTTCAAGGATGAACGAAAGTATCCGATTACCAAGCCCTTGCCCAATGTCAGCAGTGGGACTGGCACCAAACGCATCTACACTAGTACATCGCCCTGGGCACAAACAGTGAGGATCCAGCTCACTGGGAAGGAAACCATAGGCTGGATCTAACCGGGAAACTGGGTTAGCACTGTGAGTCACACTTCCTGGCACTCCTCCTCTCAGAGCAGATCTGTAGTTTTTGCTACTTGGTGGTTGGCTTCTTCAGGCACAACTGAAGCCTTTCTCTGCCTACAGGGCCAGGAGAAGACCTGTCCGTGAAAAACGTGGCCAGGCTGATTGGAGTTGAATTCTTTTTTTTTTTTTTTTCCAGCTTATAATCAACATATAACATTGTGTACATTTAAGGAGTACAATGTGATGAGTTGATGAATGTATGTGTTGTGAAAACTAACCAGTAAGGTTAGTTAACACATCACATAATTACCATTTTGTTGTGGTTGTTGCTATGGTGAGAAAGTTAAAGCTCTGCTCTCATAGCAACTTTCAAGTATACAATACAGTATTGTTAACTATAGTCGCTGTATAGTACACTACATTCCTGAAACTAATTCACCTTATAACTGAAAAATTATACCCTATCACTAACATCTTCCCATTTCCCACACCCTTTCAGCCCCTGGCAACTACCATTCTACCCTCTGTTTCTATGAGCTCAATGTTTTTAGATTTCACATAAAGTGAGATCATATGATATTTGTCTTTCTCTGACTGACTTATTTCACTTAACCTAATACCCTCAAGGTACATCCATATAGTTGCAAATGGCAGGGTTTCCTTCTTTGCTATGGCTGAGTAATATTCCACGATATATGTATATGTGCCATGATTTCTTCATTCATTCATCTCTTGATGAACACTTAGTCTGTTTCCATGTTTTGACTATTGTAAATAATGCTGCAAGGAATATAGAAATGCAGATATCTC
Source organism: Noctilio leporinus (assembly GCA_004026585.1). Classification (NCBI taxonomy): domain Eukaryota; kingdom Metazoa; phylum Chordata; class Mammalia; order Chiroptera; family Noctilionidae; genus Noctilio; species Noctilio leporinus. The sequence goes on along the minus strand of PVIW01003136.1, from coordinate 125,449 downwards.
TTCAAGATAGTGATTTCATCTCCTTTGGATATGTATCCATAACATGGAATTACTGGATAATAAGGTATTTTTAACTAGGCTGGTGTGGCTCAGGGGATTGGCACCGGCCTGCAAACCCAAGGGTCACTGGTTCGAATCCTAGTCAAGGCATATAACCAGGTTGCAAGCCAGGTTTCCAGCCAGGTCCATAGCTGGAGGCAAGTGAAAGGCAACCATATACATTGATGCTTCTCTCCCTTTCTTCTTCCATGACCTTCTCTCTAAAAATAATGAATAAAATCTTTTTTTTAATTTAATTTTTTAATTAAAGATTTTATTTATTATTTTTAGAGAGATAAATCAATGTATGGTTGCCTTTCACCTGCCCCCAGCCACGGACCTGGCTGGAGACCTGCCTTGCAACCTGGTTATGTGCCCTGGCTGGGAATGGAACCAGAGACCTTTGGGTTCGTAGGCTGGCACCTTATCCACTGTGCCACCAGCCAGGGCCTAAAAAATTTAATTCTTTGAGGAACCTCTACATGGTTTTTCATAGTGACTGCACCAATTTACATATACTGACAGTACTCTGGATTTCCTTTTCTCCACATCCTCATCAGGATTTTTAATCTCTTTGGTAATAGCCATCCTAACAGGTGTGAGGTGAAACCTTACTGTGGCTTTGGTGTTTATTTCCCCAATGATTAGTGATGTTGAGCATCTTTTCATGTACATGTTAGCCATTTCTATGTCTTCTTTGGAAAAGTATCTATTCAAATACTCTGCCTATTTTTTAAATGGGTTGTTTGGATATTTTTGCTATTGAGATGTATGAGTATCATGTATTTTGGATATTAACCTTATCAGATATATGGTTCACAAATATTTTCTCCCATTCCATAGGTTGTCTATTCATCTTTTTAAATGATTTTTAATGTATTTTTCTATTACCATTTAGCCCCCTTATACTCTTCTTTCCACCACAATCACCACACTGCTGTCTGTGTCCATGAGTCCTTTTTCCTTTTTGCTTAATCCCTCCACCCCTCCTCTCCTTCACCCCTTAGCTGTTATCCTGCTCCCATTCTATGAGTCTGTCATCCTACTCTCTATCTATGAGTTCAGTTGGTTCATTAGATTCCACATATGAGTGAAATCATATGTTATTTGTCTTTCTCTGACTGGCTTGTTCACTTAGCATAATGTTTTAGAATACTACTTGGCTGTAGAAATGAAGAAAGTTTTACCCTTTGTGACAGTATGGAGGGACATGGAGAATATTGATCTTTCTTTATTGTTTATTTTGCTATGCAAAAGCTTTTCAGTTTGATATAGTCACACTTATTGATTTTTGCTTTTGTTGCTTGTGCTTTTGGTACCATATTTTAAAAAATCATTACTAAAACTGATGAAAGAAGTTTCTTTCCTATGTTTTCTTCTAGTTTTGTTCCTATTCTTGTGTTTAAGTCTTTAATCCATTTTGAGTTCACTTTTGTGAGTGGTATAATATAAAGGTCCAATTTCATTCATGTGCTTGTATATATCCAGTTTTCTCAATACTATCGGGAAAATTGAAGAGACCATCTCTTCCCCATTGAGCATTCTTGGACCTCTTTATTGAACCTTCATGAAAAGTACTAAGAAATATGCCAAGACCACCTGAAATTCAAGTCTGGTTGTCCTCTAAAAAAAAAAAAAAAATCACAATTTACACACCATGCTCTGAAGAACATTTGGCTTAAATTATGCAATTTCAGCACTGGGATCATTTTTTTTAATCATCAATTTTATGAGTTTACAGATGGTGAAAAGAATCTATAGATTAGCCAGAGCTACACAGCTAGTTAGAGACAGAATTAAAACAAAGATCTCCACCCTCCTGACTCGGTCACAAGAGACTCCCAGAACTGTGCTATGGAGCTCACTACAGGCCACAGGTGTGTTACAGGGAGGCCAAGAAATGGCAGCCCTAGCCCTGGCCAGTAGCACAGTGGATAACACGCTGGCCTGCAAACCCAAAGGTCACAGGTTCGATTCCCCAGCCCCAGCACATAACCAGGTTGCAAACCAGGTCTCCAGTCAGGTCTGTGGCTGGAGGCAGGTGAAACGCAACCATACATTGATGTCTCTCTCCCTCTCTGCCTCTCTCCCTTCCCCTCTTTCTAAAAATAATGAAATAAAATATTAAAAAAAAAAAAAAAGAAAGAAAAGAAATGGCAGCCCCACAAGTTCTTGCAGAGAGAAAACAACTAAACCTACTTCTTATATATTTAGTCAAAATTATGTTTGAATAGGACTTGAATAGCTCTCCCTCCTTAGAAACATTCTAAATTGCTAATTATTACTATGACCTGTGAGATGTCAGTGAAGCAGCTGCCTCCAGAGCATGATGTAGAGTGATCACACTATACAGCACCCCCAGGGCACAATATAGAGTGATCTCACTACACAGCACCCCAGGGCATGATCTAGAGTGGTCACACTACACAGCACCCCAGGGCATGATCTAGAGTGATCACACTACACAGCACCCCAGGCCATGATCTAGAGTGGTCACACTACACAGCACCCCAGGGCATGATCTAGAGTGATCTCACTACAGCACCCCAGGGCATGATCTAGAGTGGTCACACTACACAGCACCCCAGGGCATGATCTAGAGTGATCTCACTACAGCACCCCAGGGCATGATCTAGAGTGGTCACACTACACAGCACCCCAGGGCACGATCTAGAGTGGTCACACTACACAGCACCCCAGGGCATGATCTAGAGTGGTCACACTACACAGCACCCCAGGGCACGATCTAGAGTGATCACACTACACAGCACCTCCCAGCTGGACTTCTCAAATACTGTGAGCTTTGTTGGTACCATGATATGAGAATGATCAATGACTTTCTCATTATTTTTTCACATATTTTTAATAATAACTTTACAATATGTCCATGTTGATACCTCTCCTTTGCAGCCCATCCACCCCTGAATGATATTTCATGTTTCTTAGAAACCATGGCTGAGAGTCAGGGAGACCCACCCCTGACTCCAATGCCAGCCAATGAAAGGTGCTCAGTGTGGCCCACTGTGGGGAGAAATAGAAGCGCCCATCACAAGCATCAGCTTCACAATGACAGAACCCTGTCAGGTGTGCTCAGGCTCCATGAAGAAGGTCAAAACCTAACACCTTTTCGTCTGTGATTGATTTCCTCATAATAACTGTTTTCAGTTGCTCTTGAGCACTAAAATATTGTAGTGTTTCTTGGACTCTTTCTTTTCTTACTCTAGGTCCATTTCTCTAAGTCTTCTAGATTCAATTTTGTTTAATTTTAGGGGTGAGGTGTATGTAAGCTGGCCTGAAAAGTGTGTCTAATAAATGTGTGATGAAAGGTTATTATAGTTAAAGTTTATAAGCCACGTAACAAAATAAGATGTGATCCTTGTCATTATTAGCTTTAACTGAATGGTACAAAGGAATTTTCTAAGTTGTAAGAAAAATAGTACCTGGATGTTCATTTAACGAAATAACAGGGACAGAGGATCTGGTCAAGATGGTGATGTAGGTAGACGTGACTAGCCTCTTCAAATAACCACATCAAAATTACAGCTAAAATGTAGAACAACCATCACTCAGAACCATCAGAAATTGAGTTGAATAGAAGTTTGACAACTACAGAGTTAAAGAAATCACAAACATCCATACTGGTAAGAGGGGTGCAGACATGGAACAGACGGGTACCTCACCCACATGTGGTGGTTAAAAATTTGGGAGGCCACCCTGGCTGGTGGCATAGTGGATAAGGCACCGGCCTGTGAACCCAAAGGTCACTGGTTCGATTCCTCAGCCAGGGCACATAGTGAGATTGAAAGCCAGGTCTTCAGTCAGGTCCATAGCTGGAGGCAGGTGAAAGGCAACCATATACTGATGTCTTTCTTCCTCTCTGCCTCTCTCTCTTCCCCTCTCTCTAAGAATAATAAATAAAATCTTTGGGGAAAAAAATGGGGAGGGAGCACTGGCTGGTGGCACAGTGGATAAGGCGACAGCCTGCGAACGCAAAGGTTGCTGGTTCAATTCTCCTGCCAGGGCACATAACCAGGTTGCAAGCCAGGTCTCCAGCCAGGTCTGTAGCTGGAGGCAGGTGAAAGACAACTGTACATTGATGTCTCTCTCTCTGCCTCTGTCCCTTCCCCTCTCTCTAAACATAATAAAATCTTTAAAAAAAGAAATTGGGGAGGGATGTCGAGGGAGTGAGGAGTCCCAGGCTTACACCAGGCACCCCATCCCAGGGTTCCCCAAAGGGATTGAGTCAGAGGAAGAAATTGTTAGCGCCCCAAGCACCTCATTTTCAAGAACCCACACAGGGACTCACCTGCTCAGACTCACTCCCTCTGAGCTCCAGCACCAGCACAGCAGCTTGAAAGGCACCAGTGGTTTACAGGGAGAAACTGAAGTGTCTGGCATCAAGGCCAGCAGAGGCCATTGTTCCTTTTCTAACACCCCCGCCCCCAACACACATGGAGCTGTCAAGCTGGTGCCACATCTAAGACTCCATCAACCTAGCTAACACTCTGACTCACCATGGGGATCCCCAGAGACTCTGTCCCACCCAACTTACAGGACCATCCAAGCTCCTTTCCCATATGAATGGCTGGTCCTGGCTCAGGCTTCACAACTTCCTAAATCCTTTCAAATAAGCAACAGCTGGCCTCCTTGAGCTCCAGGCCAAGCACTACCATGTGACAGCTTAGATTCACAGCTGGACTTCTCCTGGGACTCTCCAAGCCCAGTACAAGTAAGTGGCAGCCATCTCAGATTGCTTTATAGCTCAGGCAGGGTGGCCCTGGGCAAAATACAGGAGACGGCTGACCTTGGCCTGCACCACCCAGGAAACCCCAGGGCTAGTGTACCCAGTGAACAGCTGCAGACCACACTGGAGCACCACCAGCCTGCCCCTGCACAGCTGATCCTCCATGGAGGGTGGAGGGTGGAGGGTGGATAGTGGAGGTTGGTGGTCAGTGTACAGAGCCAATCCTTGCAGCTGACTGGCCTGGGTAAATCCTACCCATTGATCTGCCAATAGAAACTAAGGTCAACTACAAGAAAAGGGTGTACTCAGCCCACACAAAACTTGGGTGATAGGAGAGATTGTGCCACTGGACCCTACAGGACACCTACTGCATTAGGCCATACTACCAAGAAAAAGAAACAAAATAGAGATGGCCAGTATAATAGATGCAGAATTCAAAACACTGGTGATCAGGATGCTCAGAGAACTGATTGCGTACAGCCACAAAATAAAGGAAGAAGTAAAGGTTATACAAAGTGAAATAAAGAAAAATATACAGGGAACAGTGATGGGAAGGAAGCCAGGATTCAAATCAACAATTTGGAACAAAAGAAAGAAGTAAACATTCACCCAGAACAGAAAGAAAAAACAGTAATAGAAGAAAAAAAAAATGAGGAGAGGATTAGGAACCTCAGGAACAACTTTAAATGTACCAACATCCAAACCACAGGGGTGCCAGAAGGAGAAGAGTAAAAGCAAGAAATGAAAAACTTATTTGAAAAAAACAATGAAAGAAAACTTCCCTAAATTTGGCAAAGAAAATAGACATCCAAGTCCAGGAAACACAGAGAGTCCCAAACAAGTTCAAATCAAAAAGGACCACACAAAGAACATCGTAATTAAAATGCTGAAGGTTAAAGATAAAGAGTGAATCTTAAAAGCAGCAAGAGAAAAAAAGAGGGTTGCCTACAAAGGAGTTCCGATAAGATTATTAGCTGATATTTCAAAAGAAAGTTTGCAGGCAAGAAAGGACTGGCAAAAAGTATTCAAAGTGATGAAAAGCAAGGACCTACAACCAAGATTACTCTATCCAGCAAAGCTTTCATTTAGAATGAAAGGGCAGATAAGGTGCTTCCCAGACAAGGTGACACTAAAGGAGTTCATCATCATCAAGCCATTATTATATACCATGTCAAAAGGACTCATAAAGAAAAAGAAGATCAAAACTATAAAAATTAAAATGACAACAAAATCACAACTATCAACAAATGAATCTAAAAAACAAAAACAAACTAAGCCAATGACCAGAACAGGAATATAATCATAGATAATGAAGATCATTTAGAGGGTTATCAGCTGGGAGTGGGAGGAGGGAGAATAGGAGAAAAGGTATAGGGATTAAGAAGCAAAATAGACGGGGATGTTAAGAATAGTATAGAAAAGGGTGAAGCCAAAGAACTTGCATATATGACCCATGGGCATGAACTAAGTGGGGTGAGATAGCTGGAGGGAATAGGGGTACAGGACAGAGGGGGTCAAAAGGAAAATAACTGGGACAACTGTAACAGCATAATCAATATAATGTACTTGAAATAAGAAAACAAAATAGAGGAGATAAATGATCATGGAAAACAATAAAATAAATGAACAAATAAATTCACTGAGATGAAATTCTGCAGGTACCATCCATGCATTATCACCAAAAGGGTGGGATATGATGTGTAGAATATGTTTTAATAATCCATAAAACAACCCAGAACAATCACATGATAGAATGTCTTAATCACTGCTTTATTATTCTACCCAAGGATGATGTAAACTACATTGAAATTACTGTAACATTTGAAACACTGACAAAGCCTTCTAGCTAGAAATATTCAACTGTGAATGAAAAGCACTTACTTTAATCTACTATACATTCTAATGAGATTTCAATTGTACACAAAATAGTTGATTTCTTTCAAGAGTTATTTGGTTAAATCTTTCATCTCTGCTCTTATATTTAAGCTCCCTTACTTCTTTCTTTTGGGGAACTAGGAAGCGAAAGGTCCACAGAGTGTCATGTCATGTGGATATGCAATCAATATCAACCTTGAATAATGTTTTTCATAAAAATAAGCCTTTTTTAACTTTTTATACTCGGAGTGAGCATTCACACACACACACACACACACACACACACACACACCCATGCATGCACACACACTATTTCCTACAAATTAAGTATGTAAGTTTCCAGGAAAATATTCACCAAAACAATACCATAGGAATTATTCTAGCCTGGACCAAATTAACACACAAATACAACAGTTTTATGCCTGTCAATGGACTTCTGGAAATACTGTACTGTGTTTATAAGTACACATTTGTACTGCTTACCCATCCCTCTATCATCTTCTGTATTGTCAGAGACTATGCTAAACTGACCTTTACTATGTCACCCTCCAGTTCTGCCCAGCAACCAATGCTGCACGCCGTATGAAACCTCGCCATTCCTTGACTGGAGCACACAGAAGACTTCTCCTGTCTCAGCCCCCTTGCAGGTGGGCATAGCCACCTGACCAAATGGGCTGTGGGAAAAGGGAGTGTTATTTCTGGGATGAAGCATGGAAAAGCACAAGTGGGATACCCCAGGGTGATGAGGAGGCAGCCTACTGCAGACGATGCCGCTCCAAGAAGGTAGAGCCCTGTTATCATGTGTTTCTAGGTGACTGTGTGGAGCACAGCCTCCTGCCAGTTTGGGTGGAACATATACCTGGAGCTAGAAATGAAGGTTACTGTGTGAAACCACTGAGCTTTGGGGTTGCTTGTTTCTACAGTATTCTAAGGGCTCCAATGACTATAGCTGGCACTGTTCCAAAGCTACTTGGACCTGGTATCTCCCTATAATGTTCTGTACAGTCTTTAGTAATCCCCACTTTCCAGCCCTAGGGAAGGACACACAAATTCAGTCTCACAGACCCAGAACTCCTCCAGGAGGTGCCTTCTACCTCAAGAAATATCCCCTTCTCCTGGCCCACCTCACACAGCTGTTCTGCTCTTCCCTGACACACTCAAGGGCATTCTAGGGAGACAGTGGCTGGTAATCTCGGTGCAGCCAGGACTCCCTTCCAGGACCCTCCTCCCAGGAAGCTGCTGCTCAGATGCCAGCTCCCTCAGAAGAGGACCCTGTCCTTCACTGGCCCCCTGGATCCTCTCCAGCCCATTCAGTGAATTCAATGCACAGCCAGTTTTTCTAAAAAGCAAACTAAGACAGAACTCAGTACCTAGTAAAAGTGCTACTTTCTCCCTCTGTTCTTAAGTAAACACTTGTATTTCTGCTCTTCTCTCTCTTCCGTAAAGGAATCAACCACTTTCTACTGTGAATCAGAGTCGAAGTGAGAAATGCAGCCCAGATCCCCCCGGGAGGACCCTATAGCCTGTTCCATCTCTTCCAGTGCAGGCAATTCCCAGGCACATGCTGCCAAGTTACCCTCTTCCAGGCTCCACTTCTGATTTTCCAGGGTTTCCCTGTCCGTGGAAGCCTGCCCTGTCCTGTTATTTTTAGACTTGATGTTACTTTAAGAATATCAAGGGCCAGGGCTGGGGATGGGGAGACTTTTTTTCTTTTTAATTAAAAGCAGATGACAAAGACAACTCAGTCATGGAAAATAACAGGAGTCATAACGTCTTGCTGGCTCCCATTTTGTGCATTTCCTCCATCAGCTGCGACTGAGTAGAGAAGCAACATGCTCATTGAGTCTCCTTTGCCTTTTCTAGGAGATACATACACATCATCTAAGCAGATGTCTGCCGGGATTCCATTAGAAAACTGCATATGATCTTCTTCCCTTCTTCTTCTTCTTTCCAGGCCTGCTCACAGGAAGACTGTTGTAGAGCTGGAAGGACGCTGGAAGATCACAGGGAGGAGCCCAAGGCCAAGAGTTTTCAAGGTGGGGGGCGGGGTGTAGGTGACAGAGAAGGTCCAACTTACTTAGGTCTCTCCATTCCCACCTTCTCATCACAGAACCTCTCTTTGAATCCATGCTTCTCAGCTGCCCTAATGGTCAAAATAGACCAAGAGCTTCTTCAAGTGAAGCCCCTGCTTCATTTGTTCTGTTCTTCAAGAGCTCAGGAACTTGCAGGACAGATGAATGTTCCTGGTGAAGCATTGGGCTTTCAGTCAGTCTTCCACACATACTTTTTAAGATTTACCTCCTTTCCAGTTTTGATTTTTTTTTCCCCTCTCTTTTGGCCAAAGTTAACCTTGTGCACACTCTGTGAGCTTAGATGTTTGTGTGCTCACCCGTTTGTTCACTCAAAGACAGTTTAATTCCAGATTTTCTGCCAAGACTTTATTTAAATTCAGTCTTCAAAGTTGCATTATTCAGTGTGTTTACAGTGAAGGTGTTCTATTATTACATATAATAATTCATACGTCCTATCTCTGTGCTCAGGGGAACAGAGCACCACATTCACTGTGGCCATAGCATGAAATTTGGTTTTTTGTATTGTTGAACTCTTCCCTTTCTTCCTTGTTTCTCCAAATGTAAGAAGAAGGCCGGGGGTGAGAGTGACCAGGTGAAAGCACTCACAGGTAGGTCATCCACAAGATGAAGCCAGGGATGGCCTGATGAAGACAACCTCATCTGTGCCGCACAGCACAGAAAAGGCCCATGTTCTGGAATCTCTGTGATGCTCGCTAGGAAAATAAGGACTCCAGATTGTCAAAGACAGAAACCCAAACTAGCTTGAGCAAAAAGAAAGACATTATTAGCAGGCTAACATCCTCACCCGGGAGGAGCAGAGACGCCACTGGATATCAGAGACAGCTGGGATCAGTCTGGGACCAGGGACAAGCCCCATGAAGGCTTGCCTTTCTCAGCAGCTCCCTCGGAGTTAGATTATTTCTCCCAGGGTGGCTGTGTCCACACAGTGAAAGCCAGAGCTCGCCCTCGTCTCCAGATTAACCGGCAAGGACAGATTAGCTTTGTCTCCCCAATTCCAGTTCCAAAGCCCCGATGAATAATGTGTTCATGCCACATGCCTCCTCCTACCTGTGGGTGTTGGAGGTCTTTCTCAGAAGAAAATTCATCAAGGTCCCACAGTCCCCTTGATTCATGTCCACCACTCTGTGTGGCAATGGGCAGCTTCCTTAGCTTCTCTGAGCCTGGTAAAATGAAAAATTTGGAAGGTGGCAAAATAATACCTTCTTCAAAGAGCTGTTGGTATTTTACATAGATAACCCATGTCAAAGGCTGGTGCAGTGTCTGGTATATATAAAACATCAATAATGTTCATTTTTCACTCAAGGTGAATCTTAAAGTCAAGGAACACGTCAACATGTTCAAATGGAAAAATTATTTGGGGCACAGGCCACTAAATGGGAAATGCTATACAATTCAGAGTAAGAAGCACTACAGGAGTTGTTAAAAAGAGAGTAAAAGAGTCTTAAATGATTCCCACTTGTAAATCAGCCACAAGATCTATATTCTAGGAAAAGGGGAGCCAGGATTAGCTATTAGGAACCTATATTGTCAAGTTGACCAGTTAATCTGCAGCTTGTGAGACGCTTTTTGCCATCAAGAAGAAGATTATTTCAGTCAAGTAACATTTTAGTGCCCATGTAGAAATAATTGTAGAAGATTTGGATTTTGATCAACTCTGAGGAGCAAAAGCTGCATTTGCACAAATTCCCTTTTTAACTTTTTGGAGTCACACCAATGAATATTCCCAGCTAGTCAAGGATAACTTGAATTTACTACTAGTTCTACAAAATTATTTTCTATGTTGTCTTCCCTCCTACGTCTCATCCTTAAATTTTATGAGAGGAGAAATAGACTTTATATTATACATGTCTCAGGTAAGATTACTTTGTCAATGGATCGCTGAAATCAAGAGATCATAAAATCTCCAGTTTTCCCAAAGCTTAGAGAATTTAGTACATCCAAGTTCTGGCATTTTTTGAAGATTTATTTATTTATTTTTAGAATGATGGTAAAGAAGGTGGAAAGAAGGGGGGAAAGAGAGGGAGAGAGACATGATGTGCAAGAGCAATAGTGATCTGTTGCCTCTCTCATGCCCCTAACTGGAGACCTGGCCCAAAACCCAGGCACATGCAGTGACAGGGAATCAGCCTGCAGGCTAGTGTTCAATCCACTGAGCCACACCAGCCAGAAAAGTTTTGGCACTTTTTCTTATTCAAATCAATTTGACTCATACCAACATCTGTTCTTCATAAAATAATATGAAATGTAATGTCTTCATGATGGTGCAGAATCAAACTCCACCCCCTCTCCTTGTTCCTTATCCCTTGTTATGATGGTCCTCACTCATGTCCTCTGCCCCTCCAGCTGGTAAAAGACAATGTCTGACAACTCACTAGAACTCTCCTACCCAGGTCCCCATTGCCCTAGATGCATGAGGGCTACTAATGACAGTGGCCACACTCACCTTCTGAGGTGTGTGGCATTTTGTTCAGTATCTTGTACCTTAACACTATCCAGGTTCATTCCACCCCCTTGAGCCCCTGACTCATCCCAGACCCAGGTCTGAGACCCACTCCCTCAATGAAGTCTTACACTATTCCCGCACACTAGTCTTACACTATTCCTGGATTTTGACGAACTCTGAGGAGCAAAAGCTGCATTTGCACATATTCCCTTTTTAACTTTTCGTGCTCTCCCCTAGGATCTACGGAATCAGTACTTCAATCTTAACGAAAGCATTGCCTGTTACAACAATTTCATTTTTACTTGCCTATGTCTGGGGTCTTGCAATGTACTTGTTTCTTGGCACCCAGAATAACGTCCATACCTAGTAGGGGTTCCATAAATACCTGACAATAATGCATGAATGCACTAGTGAATGAGTGAATGAGTGAACTGGATGCTTTTCTCCAGAGCTTGGCATTTGAGTCATTAGGAATAGAGGTTCCATGTCAGTCTTAAGTCTAAATGAAATAGGAAAAGCCAGTGTTCATGCTGCCTGTCCCCTACCAGACCCAATAAGCAGAGACAGGGATTGAATCTTTATGGGCACTTTATTCAGATGGTCTGTGATCTGAAAAAAACAGTGCATTTTTACCCTATCACACCGTCTTCAGTTCCATTATAAATGGACCTTTTTTGTAAGAAGAAAGGAATAGGTAAGAGGTTTGGAATTCAGGCCAAAGTTAAAGAGATAAAAGCCACAGCATTCTTTCATCTGTGTGCTGGGTGTGGTAGTCTCACCCTGGAGCATAATGGCTCAGATACCATCTTGATTACTGCAGTCCTCCTGAGGCACAAGGGTGGAACTGCTTATGGTTACCTGGAGTCAAGGTGGGTCATTCCTTTAGTTCCTAAAACAATAGCTTTTTTTTACATACAAGGATTACTAAGCTTATTAGCTGTTACCTGAAACTAAAATTTTCCAACATTTGAGTCCCCCATTATAAAGATCTCAGATTTAGACTCAACCCTGTCAGTTATTCTCGTAACAAGTTGTCCCATGACGCTGGAATAAGCATATGGATACAGAATGAAACAAGGTATCATTAGGGATGGTATGGAGTTATGGGCAGGAGTTGGGCAAGCATTCCAAACCTTGGTCCAGGGACTGAGTGACCTGCATTCTGGTCAATCACTAAAAAGCAGGTTTTGTAAGCTAAGGCAAGTCAATGCATCTTTCTGAGCCCAAAAAAATTTACTTATAGACATCTACCAATGTATAGGCAGATCACCCCTGGGCAACAGCAGAACAAAGCCCTATAGGGCTAAGAAGCATCCATTTGAAGGTCTGTCAGTGGGTTCCTCATCAGCCTAACACCAGACTTGCTATCCCAGGAGACAACCACCTGCAGGCCTAGGGATAATAGAGGTCTCAAATGTTGGAAAAATTTAGTTTCAGGGAACAGCTAATAAGGTTAGTCATTAATGCATACATAAAAGCTAGTTTCAGGAACTGAAGGTATGACCCACCCTGACTCCAGGGTGAGATGACCACTGTCCAGAGCGCAAAGGTCTTTGCCCAGCACACCGATGGAAGAGTGCTGCAGCTTTGATCTCATTAATTTTTCCCCTGAATTCCAAACCCCCTACCTACACCTTTCTTCTCCTTACAAAAGGGCTCATTTATAATGGAATGTAAGATAGTCTGTTAGGGTATAAACCCTCTGTCTCCTCAGATCGCCAACCATCTGAATAAAGTGCCCATAAAGATTCAATCCCTGTTTATTGGGTCTGGTAGGGGACAGGCAGCACAAACACTGGCTTTTCTGGTTTCACGGATTGCTGGGATAATCAGGACGATGTGAATAGGGCCATCAAAACCACTGACAGGTGACCTTCAGAAATAGAGACCAGCTAGCCCCTTCTCCCTGGACACAGTGGGAACCAAGCATGCTCCTACATTGGCTAGAGGAAGAAGAGGGGAGGTGCAGGTGCACCCCAAGAGGGAATGTGCCAGACCTGGGGCAATTTTAAGGTTCCTGTTGCTCAGATAGCGCCCCATACAGATCGAATCAGAACATCCCCAATGTCCAGTGTTGGGAGCCATGACAAGTGGACTAGAGAAACTGAGGCAGTTAACCAGCCAAGCAGTTTACCGCCATCTAATAAACTGCAAAATCCTCTCTTCCCTAACCAAGGGCCCTTCAGAGTAAATGGTTTACACTTCTGCCCAACCAGAGGGTAAATAGCTTAAATCACCCTACTCAGGAAGATAGATAACAAAATCCCATTAGTGCCTTTTATGGCAACCACACCCAAGAATGGATGAAGTCAGTGAACTAAATCTCATTTTGGTGCATCTGCATAGAGCTGAGGGATATTCTACTGACATCCTCCCCTGAAACCTCTCCTAAACTCCCAGCCTGTAAAACCCTCAAGATGAAGGACCCAGCCCACACTGGCCCTTTCTGGAGCTGCCCACACCTTTCTCATTCCCCTCTCCTTCCTCCCAGGCTGGTTACCTTTGCTGTTCCCTCTCCTAGGCTCGAAGGGACCTTCTTCTGCCTCTGTAACTTGTTTCCTTGGCCCATTTCTTCTACAGCTCACTTTTACTGCCCCTGTAACTTTATAAATAAAATCTCTCTTATAATTTGAGTTCTTGACACCGAATTCTTTCTTTGCCCCACTCAGGAACCAAAGTTCAACTTTGCCAGTAACAACTGGTGCCGTTTTGCCACCAACATTGCTGGTCACAGTCCCAGTGTGTACAGAAGCTTAGGAACCACTCTCAAAACGCCCAACGGGGCCCCTGAGGTCAGACTTGCCAGAAAAGATAAGCACTACAAAATACAGAAAATAGTCTGGGATAGCACAGGGCCGGCCCAGCAGGAGACAATCACTTAGGGAATGAAATGACTTGGAGCTACTTCCTAGAAGTCACTGGAGAATTGAGAACAGGCACTCATCCACTCGAATGCTCTTCAAGAGTCAGCAAGAAGTGGATAGTTCAAAACAGGAAGGATGAAGGTTCTCCCCCATGCCCCAGATCCTTTCTGAACACTATTAGCAAATTATTAACATCTGACTCCCTAATGGGGTTGGGTAAACAGCTCCTGAGTAGACTGGGTCCCTAGGTGCAGAATGATGGCAGTGATGATGGTGAAGAGAGGGGGCAAGGAAGGCAGAGGGGGAGGAGGAGGAAAGCTAACCTCCTTGAGAGGTGCCCGTATGCTCAGGACCTCAGTCATTTTCTTATCTAACTTCACACAGCAACTCCATTTTGCAGTGGACAGTGGGAAATCTTGATACAGAGAGATCTGATCAATTCACGGGGGAGGAGTAAGAAGGGGCTGTAGGAAGAGGTTGCCTGAAGCAAGTGTAAACAATCTAGGACAGGAATGGCTGAGAAGCTGAATGCCTCCGGAGCATATAGAAATTTTGGGCCCGAAGATTTAAAATAAAAGAAGGGCTCTCAGGCTTTCTCTGGCCACCTCTTCCTCGAGGCTGCCTGGATAATGGTGCTGCAGCCGCCTACATTTCCCAACGGAAGGTATTTTGCATGGGAAGGGACTCTGGGCACAGCCTAGGATCGGGCTGCCCTGGCAGAGGGGGGCAGCTTTATTGTTTGGGTGTCCTAGAGGGGACAGGCTCTGAGGCAGAAGCCTGCCATTCTTCCAAAATTGTGTAGCTTTTGTATCTTCCCATGTTTTACTTTATAAACTAACCCTATAGAAATAAGGTTTAAAACTGACCAGGGGAATGATAGGAGAACTCAGGTGTTAAAGAATTCAGCCTTCCTTAATTGATAGGCTTAAGTGACTAATGCCTGTGGAAAGCTGGTATTGCAAAATTGTTTAAGGTTTGAATAAAGACTCCTTTCCTTTATCACCAAACCTTTGCCTCTGGATTTTTGCCTAGAGGGCGGTGGCGGCAGCGGGGCCCCACCTTGCGAGCTGAGACAAGGGCAGGTTAGGAACTTGCCCCTGGTCACATCTGTGAGTGGCAGAAGCACACGCCAGCCCAGATGGGGAGGCTACCCAGGGAGCAAGGGTGCTGGCAGGCAGGAAAGAGGCCCTGAGAGTGTAGATGAAGGATGCCAGGCTTGATGGGGCCAAATCTGTAGCATGGAGAGCCCGTCAGAGCTCCATTTCACCGTCTGATCTAATCCAGGGCTGGTATTCTGGATCATGGAGGCACAATGAGGGGTTCCCGTGGGTCCCAGGGTGAGGAAGGGGGTACAGACCAGGGGCAATCTACCAGTGGACACAGATTTCCTCCTTCACACAACCAGGATGCCCATCAGTGTGTACCAGCAAAATGTGAGTCCTGGTCTAACGTGCCGCAGACACAGAGCATAAGGCTTTGGGGTTTAGGAGATTACAATTCTTAAAAAGCCTTTTGGCGTCCTCCTTAACCCATCTTTAACGAGGTCCTGGATGTCGCAACTGGACCACCAGCAGACACACATCCACCCGCAGCCAGAGGCGGCTCCTCCTCCCTCCACCTCAAGGCCACCCTGGGGCTCCGTTTGGAAGCCGAGGACCTTCATTGTTGCACACGAAGAACCTGGCAGGTGGAGTGGTTGGGAGAGGGGGGAAGAAATTCCTAAAACATTACCCACATTGATCTCAAACTTCACATTTGTGCCGGGAAGCACGCACCCCATAACCAGTATGTAACCAACAGGAGCAGCTTGTTGCTTTGCTTCGATGGGGCAGGTTTCTGGTCTGTTAGGCAAGAATATCACAGTTTTGACAACTGAGAAAATGTCACCCAGTTGGAGGGGGTGGGGGCTGATGGGGAGGGAGACAGAGAAGAGGGTGGAGGGAGGAGAAAGGAGGAAATCCACAGGAATGCCAGAGGATTGCAACAGAGCTGGGCCTCTCAGAAGGATACAGTGAAAACAAGTCACGAGTTTGCTGCTTCAGAGATATTAACCAAATTCTGGGAAAAAAAAAATTGTAAAGAAAATATGGGCTGATATGTCTTGTTTAGGCAATGCTCTGACAATCGTTTAACGCAGACGGAAGGAACCAGCCAACCAGGAAAGGGGGGCCTCCAATGCCAGTGCCTATGCCAGACAGACGGTGGGGGCCCTGTTTGAATTTCAGCCACGTGTCAACCCATCAGTCACTAGCTGTAGGGTAACAGTAAAAACTGAGCTCTTTGTATGTAAAATCCACCTAAAAGCACTACAAAGAGTCTAGTTATTGACCAGCCTTTACAATCGTAACAGCCAACATTGACTGACTAGGGGCTCACAGAAGGGCATGTATCCTGACTCTATTCTAGGTGCCATCTCATGTGACCAACATGGCCACCCTAGTCCCACGTTACAAAGAAGGAACCAAGGAGGCCACACAACAGTGGATAAGCTCAGCCCCTGGTGTTACTATCCAGTGGGCGGGGTCCAGTGGACCAGATGTGGCTTTGGCCTGAGTGCCAGCCTCTCGGCTCAGGTATGCTTCTCCACCCAGGTCAGGGCATTCTGTTTGTTGTCTCTAAAAGATAGCCTCTCTGTTCAGTTTCCCCAGCGTGTGCGCCTGCCCTAACAAGCACCCCAGGTAACCAACACTCCAGCCCTCACTGAGGACCTAAGGAAGCAATGGCTACAGAAGGATAATCTTACTCTATGACCCTCCCCTGGATTTACATGGACCACTGGGAAGGGGAGTACCTGGTGGTGTTATCCTAGTCCCTGGCAGAATTTCTTCCCTTGGGTTGCATTAGATATTTTGTTGTAAACATATATCAAAAATCCTTTGTGAAGCAGTCAAATGAAACTCTTATAGTATCTACAAAGGGAAAAATTGGAAGGATATATTCCACTGTATCACCCAGTCCCCATAGGAAAGATCACATTAAAAACAAACAAACAAAAACTTTTTTTTAAGCTGAGAAGAGCTTTATTAACCTTGGAGAAATAATACGTTTTGTCATTTTTGAGGATGAAAAGTATGTCCTTATTCTCCCGCACCCCCAACATCCCATTCTCAAGTTTTAAAGTAGCTAAGAAGCGCAGTCAAGCCTGAAATTCAAACAAAGCATGGGTCTTTGTAGCCATAGGCCTCAAACCTTCCCCTCCTTCCCAAGCATTTTTTAATTTTGTTTTTATTTCTTTTTTATTATTGCCCTATTACAGTTTACCCCCATTTTTCCCCTTAAATTTTTTTCATCACCATCTCCATAGGAAAAAATGTAAGGGCAACCCCCTAATAAGTGGTCATTTCTCCACCTATTTATTTATAAATGATATATATGTACCCAATCATATATTATTACCTGATATTTTAAAGCATAATATCCATAGAGGTCAAAGTTCACCGTTCATGACCGAGGACATTTCAAAGGGCCTTCTAATAATTCAAAATTGTCTTAGCTTCTCTCAGCTCCTACTAGACCCACCTGTCTTTACCATTACTTTTAATGAAGCTGACCAGGAGATCATTCGAGAAGCACAAGAAGGACCTGCTCTGCCATTTTCCCTTTCACTTGAAGCTAATACTAGATTGACAAGCCAAATCAGCCATTTCTTTACAGGACTATTTTGAAGCTACTGTCCTGTTACGAAGCTGCACATAAATTGGGTGCTATAAATCTATGCACTGGCCCCACATGTGAAGAAGTCACAGCCTTCAAAATCACAAACACAGAGGTTCTGAGGCCTCTCTGGGTGCAGACGTCTGTCCAGGGTTCCACAAGGCACCTTCCCCACTGTCATGGGCCAGCCCAGGGAAGAGGTGCCAAGTGTGTGGGAAATAGCTCTAAATCATAATGCCTCTCATTTTAGGATGAAAAACATCTCTGGCTGGGCATTCCAACGTGTTTTCTCCCTATACCACGTTGGTCTCGTGTATACACACCCTGTTGGAGTATGTCTTTCTGTACCTCCATCCATTTTTACTCTTTCTTGGTCCCGACCCCCTACTCACTCTATTCCTTGCCCTCTCTCCAGTTTTACTTATCTTACCATTATTTTTGGCCTGGGTTCTCATTAACCTTTTATGGAATGAGAGTGAGCAGGACATACAAAAAACTGAACAAGAATTTTTTCTCAATGTTCATTTTGTTACTGTAACTAATTATATATTTGGGAATCTGTACGTTTTGGGTTATTCCATGGACTCATCCCTCCAAACATTTCAAGGTCATGTTCAAAGGAGCTGGCAATGATTAGTGACTGGTACTGAGATATTTAGACTTTAAGATATTAAGTATCTCCCAAATCAGGATAGGTGTGGTTATAGTTTTGGTGACAGAACACAGTGACTTTAACACTCTGGATTTTATTCTTTTGTTTCAAAAAAAAGTCCAGAGGCAGGTCCTTTAAGGTTGGGCAGGCAGCTCCAGGGCGTTAGCTGGGGCCTAGCTACCTTCAGTCACTTCTAGGATATGGTTTTCATCCCTGTGACATAAGATGGCAGCTGGAACTTCAGCCACCATGTCCCTTTCTCAGGCTGGCAGTGAGAGGAAAGATGAGGAGGAGTGCCCCTTAACTACACACTACAGGGGGCTCCACATCACCTCCCCCACATCATCTTGGCCAGACTGCGTGAGATGGCCTCGCAGGTGGGTGAGAAACAAGCACTAAAAATCAGAGAGAATGGGTGCTGGGTTAACAAGCATCTCTGCCACATCTTAAAATTTGAGATTTCCATTAGCAAAGTACAGGCCCCAATATTAGAACCACATTCTGTAGAATTCTAATTTTAGACCATCAACTTATAACTGATTCCGATTTTTTTTCCCCCACTTAAAGCCCATTATCTATTACCACCCAGGGGTTTTAAAAATATAAATCAGCCCTGGCAGGTGGCACAGTGGATAAGGTGCTGGTCTGTGAACCTAGGGGTCGCTGGTTCAATTCCCAGCCAGGGCACATGGCCAGGTTGCAGGCCAGGTCTCCAGCTGGGTCCATAGCTGGAGGCAGGTGAAAAGCAACCACACATTGATGTCATTCTCCCTCTCTGCCTCTCTACCTTCCCCTCTCTCTAAAAATAATAAATAAAATCTTTTTTTTTTATTTATAAAAATAAAAATATGAATCAGCTCAGAAATGTATTGTACATTGAGGAAGCCCTGAAAAGTCTGTGAATGCATAGTTAACACAGATGGTCCCAAAGACTTTTCTGTCTGATAGGAACCAGAATAGGTATCTTCCTAAGATATTGCACGTCAGATTTTGCCAATTTGATCCTCCTTCAAATGCATCAGGAAAGTTAGCTATTTAATGAAACCCACAGTGGGTGGGTGGGTGGGGGACTTCCATTTTATAATGGAAATGATCATACTCCAACACACATCTGCATCAGAACTTGAAATATCCATTTATTAGATTTCCCTAAATTAGGGCAATCTCAACGCTGATTATAGAAGCCTCTGAAACAAACCCAAAATACAAATGATGGGCCATTATTTCCTGTTTGAACCTCACCCCAGCCACTACCATGTGTCCAGGGGAAGTCCCAATGGAGAAATGGTCATAGCCACGGTGGTTAATGCTTCCTTCCCGTCGACTGACTTTAACAGCTGGAGATGCCCGCCCATGCCGAGCGACCGTCTTCCATTGCTGAACATGAGTCGGGGAAGAGAATTCACTGTGAAACAGCACACATTTCTCATCTTTCAGATGCCAAATGTTCAAAGCATAAAAATACCTCAGCTGGTCACTCACCAGAGGAACACTGGCAGGGCTCCATCCATGAGCTCACACCACAGAAGTGACATCACGCTCTAACCACGAGGGCCTGTGCTGTTTATGACCCACCGGCCAGGCAGCTTAAGAGACGGCGCCCCCTGTGCTGGCCTCACCTTCCTCACCGGATCCGGAGTGCTTGCTTGCCTGCCTGCGTTCACAGGAGCCCTCCAGGAAGCTGGAGGGTTCCACTGAGCCCAAGGGTAAAGTACGCTGGGGACAGGGGTGGACTCTGACGGTGCGCCTTATGAGTAATGAAACTGGCATAGGAAGGGTGTGGTTTCCATAAAGCTGACACCATCTGAACACATTCACTCACCCAGTGACATTCACCTCCAACCCAGAAGTAGACAAGGAAGTCTCTTCCTCTGTCATATATATATATATATATATATATATATATATATATATATGTGTGTGTGTGTGTATATATATATACACACACACACACACACACACACATATATATATATGACATATATAAATATATGTGTGTGTGTATATATATATGTGTGTGTGTGTGTATATATATATATATATATATATATATATATATAATCCCCTCCAAGTGTTCAGGGAAAGGGGAAAATTATAAAATCAGGAGCCGACGTATCCCCTGAGACATTCAAATTTAAGCTGGACCGAGCACTACCCATGTATCACAGGCAACAATTTCACCCTGGCAGGGAAGTGGACTAAGTGACTTAATGGGTATTTTCCATCTCTAATTTCCATGATTAAAAGAAAGAGCTTGAGAAGGGTACATGTGGAGCCTATTGTGAGTTTGCCAATGAATCCTAATTTAGATCAAAGAGAGTCTATGTGACACTGAACCATAAACACCCTAGTGTGCGTTACTTCAAGGAAGTTGTTAGTGTGTCCCCGATGGCTATTATGTGATACAGTTGCGCTCTAGAGCCTGCATCCTTTAATTACTAATATAGAAGAAAATCCCATATAAGAGGGAGGAATGTAAATGAGACCTCTGCTCTTTTGAACATTTTATGCATTTGCTAAATTAAAATTTGCTGTGGACTTTGGTTTTTCCTGATCACTGTTGGTAGTGATCATTGGGCTCGTGGGATTAAATCCGACTTTCCAAAAACTATTTCCGATCAGCGTGCGGATTTCAGATATTTATGTATGCTTTGCACTGAGACTTGGATCATCAGAACCAGATTGGGAACAATTTCTTTGAAGTTTTTCAAAGGTAAGGAAGAAATCCTCTTTCACTCTCATCTTTCCTCGTGCCAAGCGTTGTCCAGGGTAAGTTGAGGAGGCCGCGATGGGGAGGCCAGAGGCACAGATCATACCACACGTGTGCAGTGCCCTCAGCACATGCGTGTAGCTTCTGTGCGGAGAGGACCGTGCCCCAGGGATGTGGGTCTGGACCGATAAACATAGATGCACTCACTGACACGGGGCTAGTCCAAACTGAGTTTCAAAGCACCATATCAAGATAAGGACAACTACAAACGTCAACTTGAACAGCACAGTTTTCATGGTACTTCCTCCTCTGGGATTTGCCCGCCCTCAGCTCGTGTGTACAAAAAGAGGATTGATAGCAACTTCACACTTAAATTAAGAGTTGAGTGTAGGACAAGCCCTGTACAAAAGTAAAGATACTTATTCGACAGAATGATTACTGAAAATCTTAACCATTCAGGGAGATCTGCCATGCCCGATGCTGCCTCTTGTTCAATAAAGCGAACTCCTTCTTTGCCATCTGTCTCGTACTACAGAGAGATAATAATACTAAAATCATCGCTTAATGAGTAAACTAAGTAGAGGATAATTCTCTGGTAGATCATACTGATGTTCTTCTCCAAAGGATGCCATATTCTCAATGAGGCAGAGAACACAGGGGAGAGTGCGTGATCATGCACAAATGGGAATGCCTAAAATCAAAAACCAATGCAGCATATGTCAGTATTTAAATCCCCATCAAAGAAACATCCAACTTTTCAGCTGTAACCCAAATATAAATTTTCCTTACCCTGTCAATTAGTAGATTACAAAACTTCTGTAGCAGGAAGACCATTCTGCCAGCAAAGCCGTGGTATTTGGATTGGGTCCAGGTCAGACAGATGGTGTGGAAAAGGGGTGCAATGAGACGTTCCCTCTCCGCAGAGGCAACTGTTTCTCCGCGCGGCAAACACAACCTTCGAAGGGCGGGGCCCCAAGGTGAAGTGCATCTCCCCTACAGCTGGAGAAGCGCGCACACGTCTAGAATCAGAGGAGCGGCACGTGGGACAAGAACAGCCATGGGCTGGCATAAGGGAAGCATTGAGAGAGCAAAAATGTGCAAAGCATTAAACAATTGGAAACCTTGTTCTTTGGCAACTAAAAAATGCTCCCCTCCCCACCATCCTAAGCCACTGGGCATAAAGAGTAGAGCCATATCTCCCCCAAGCAAGACCTGATTGTTAAATTAGTATACTAGAACTTTTTGCTGTCTTTGGAACGCTGGCTAAACTATGAACAGTCGAATGGTGTGACCCCGAGGGGAAGACAAAGGATAGCTGCTACACTATTATTAAACACCACCAGCACGTGTCACAATCCATTTGCAAAACTGGCTCTCTGACAGAGAGCACCTACTGAGCTGCTCAGACAGCCTGATTCGAAAGTTGATAGTTAATGAAGTTGCCATGCACAATAATGATCATAGCCCACTGAATAGTAAAAGTGAGTTTTAAAAGATAAACACTAATTGATGAGTTTTTTTTTTGAAGAATTTACACCCTAACTGGTGTGGCTCAGTGGATTGAGCGCCAGCCTGTGAACCAGGGGTTGCCAGTTCGATTCCCTGTCGGGGCACATGACTGGGCTGCAGGCCAGGTCTCTGGTTGAGGGCATGCGAGAGGCAATTGCACATTAATGTTTCTCTCCTTTTCTTCCTCCCTCCCTTCCTCACTCTGTAAATATAAATAAATACAATCTTTTAAAAAATAATAGAAAGAATTTAAACTCCCTTTCATTAAGGTCAAAGAAGCCAAACTGCTTCGTTAACTTAAATATTTTCAGGTAAAAGTGTCTTTGTTGCTGTCTCTTTTAAATTACTCGTAACCAGCCACCTGGAAGCACCAACAATGCACCTCGTACTTTACATGTGTCAACTTACTTATTCCTCTAAATAACCCTGCAAAATGGAATTGCCTCGTCACTTTAGAGGGAAGAAATGAAAGAGCCAAGAAGGGAAGCAGTCCAAACTCTGGCAGTAGCTCAAAGCACCGCTGTTCCAACCCCCGAGTCTGGCTGGGCAACCTGTTTTCTGTCCTCTCTATGGCAGGGACCCTCAAGAGGGAGAGGGTTCCTTGCAAGTTTCAAGGTTTGTCTTCAAACGGAGCACTACCCCCTGATGAGATGCAGACAGACTGGCCCAATGCAAAAGACCCTGTGGATTTATGCCCAGGGCCTGGCTTACAGAACGTGATCCTGCACCGAGGAGTGACGTGTGCCCAAGATGGGAGTTGGTGTCTTAGCTTTTGGCAGTTCTTCCTGCCGTTGCTCCTGAACAGCCAGCCGGGAAGTGCTTCCACCCCGATGCCTATCGCTGCCAAGTGAGAGATATACAATGTGTCAGATGGTTATGGCACTTCTTTTTTTCCCTCTTAAATATATTTTTATTTATTTTGCTATTACAGTTTGTCCCCATTTTTCCTCTCTTTGCCCCCCTCCACCCAGTACCCCATTTCCTCCAGCAATGCCCCCTTTAGTTCATGTCCATGTGTCATGCATGTAAGTTCTTTGGCTTCTCCATGTCCTTCATTCTTCTTAACATCCCCCCCTCCCAAACCCCCCTGTCTATTCTGTAACCACCAATAAGGTCATGGCACGTTTTGCCATCACTGTGTCTTTCCTCCACCAAATCTGACTCCTTTCCTTGTTATTTTCACACTCACTCACAGGAGTTGGGGGTGGTACTCTATGATACAACAGTGCAGAGAGGAGGACACCGAGACTCTCATCCCGATGATGCTAAACTCCCTCTTTCCAGCTTGCGTTAGCAAAACTAGACTTTGCCTTCACACAGGGGCTGGATTTTCCTTGACACAATCTTGATGGAACAAAATGGGAGAGAACTCACAAGTCACAATCTGTCTACAATGGTCCCCTATGAAGGCGACTATAGACCTGGCAACACATCTGATGCTATAGAGACTTCACAGCCAGCGCCCAGTTGACCTGCCAGCCTGCAGTGAAATTTTATGACTAGTACCACTGTTTTCACTTCCCAACGACCCATCAGAAAGATGATCCAATGATTAAAACAACAATGAAGTCGGTCATCAGTTTAAACGTTCCAATCCAGGCCCCTGCCCCGTATTTAAACCCGGTGAAGAGAAGGAGAAAAAAAGCACAAAGCCTCGTAGAAGTCACAATTGCCTATTTTAATGTTGCCATCGTATAAGTGACAATTACGTTGTTAATTGATAGTTATTTCAATGAGTTGTCATCCATGTAGATTGTTCAGATTAGCAACGTTGTTTTTGCATGGTGATTAAACCATGGAGCAGCTACATAAAAACTGTTGTGTCCTATAGTCGCTACCTCCTAAATACTCACAGGAGAAAAGGGACAAACCCCCTTTAAAGACGACTTTTAAAGGAGGCTAGGAGATGCAAAGTCTTGTTAAAATGTGTGATTTTTAGCAGAATATTAGAGGAATGAAATGCAGTTTTTAACCAAAGAAGTTTCTATGTAAGTGAAATATTAATTAGACAAAAAGCAGTAAAAGAGGGAGAGATTGTTGGCAGCATGGTAATTGAGCAAATCAAGGAAAACATTAGCCCTGCCTCAAATAAGGCTAACAGAGCCCCATGTTGGTCCCTGGAACGAACTCTAACTCAGAGCTGCTATTTTTTTTTTAGAGCTACAGATCAGAGTGAGTACAACCCCAGAGAAGTCTGTCCTGAAAGATTTAGAATAAATTTACAGCCCAAGACTAAATAGCAATTGTTTTTTTTCTAATTTTTTTAACTTTTTTTTTTTTTTAAGATTTTATTTCATTATTTTTTAGAAAGAGGGGAAGGGAGAGAGGCAGAGAGGGAGAGAGACATCGATGTATGGTTGCTTTTCACCTGCCTCCAGCCACAGACCTGACTGCAGACCTGGTTTGCAACCTTGTTATGTGTCCTGGCTGGGGAATCGAACCTGCGACCTTTGGGTTCACAGGCCGGCGCCTTATCCACTGTGCTACCAGCCAGGGCCTAAATAGCAATTGTTAACTTTACATCGTAAAAATGGCAACAATAGAAAAACCTCTACCTCTTATTTAAGTTTTCTGTGGCTTTCCAATTATGCAAGAACAGATTGAACTTAAGAGTTTTTCTACTGTATACAAGCTTTAAAAGATAGCCATTTGATTAGTAACATTAAAAAAGTGACCTCAAAAATCTGCAGGCAGCAATTCAAGGCCCATTGGGCCCCTTCAATCTCATGGGACATTCCTGGCCACAAGGTGGCAGCTGCCCAAACCTTGGGTCATGTGATGTGTTGAAAGGAAACAGAATTTAGAAACCGTGTAAGTGTCTGCATAAATTTGGACCAAAAAAAAAACAACAACAACAAAAAAAAATTCAAGTTATTAAGCTTCTCTTTATTTCCTCTTAAGTTAGGTCAAGCTAACAATAACTCTTACTAAGTTGAAGCAATATTCCTCTTGCTATCAATTATACAGACACTTTTTAAGAATCACCTTTTTATGGTCATTCACATACACCTGTGCAGTATATGAACATTTATTTCTCCTCTCCATCCAAATGCCTCAAAATACAAGCACTACTTTCCCGTTTGATGGCACAGGTGGATATGTGTGGGTTTAACATACCCAGGATTATTTTCCCCTTTCTTCTGATAGCTGGACTCTAATTTTCATTTGGAGAAACACCCCTATTATCCACACTATTCCCCATGAATTGACTAGGACCGTCACCCCTCCCAGGCTCAGGGGTGGGCATGTATCTTGGGCATGGTAAGCCAAAGTGTTCCATTCCTCTGGCCACAGCAAATGGCTCAAGGATGAGCACTGAACCCAATCAGTCCAGCAAGAATACATGTTGGAACTTTTCCTGAAACTCCTAGGAAAGAGAATGAAGCACTCTTTCTTCAAGGGTTATATAAAGCTCCAAGCTGCTGGGGCCACCACCTGGAGAGAACCTGACGGAGAAAGAGGCTTACACAGAACAAAGCAGAGCTGAGAAAGAAGGGGTAGTCTTACAGAAGCACAAGTTAGTGCTTTGGTGACTATATATTTTTTACTAGGGTTGAACAAATACATAAATATACTGTAGATAAAGAAAGGCAGGTTTCTGTCAGAGAACAAAGTTAAAAATAAGGAAAGAGGGGAAGCAAACTAAACAATCCTGAGATTTTGGAGTGGAATTGGAGGCACGAGTATGAATTCATGTTGTTAAAATATATATCCAGGTAGACCGACACAGATATAGTTGTGTGCACATTCATGGGTTTTACGTTTCCTAGCCCTGTCTTCTGCGGAGGCCTAGACGTAACACCCAGTGGTGATGAGCCACACCTACCACCCAGATCCTGGTTTCTAAATTTCATTCTCCAGTTGAAATCCAGCCCCACCTCCCCTTGCCAAGCCCCCTGTCCTGGAGGGGCTGCCGCTCCCAGGGCCACGCTTGTTGCAGGTGGCCCTGCATCAAAGTAACTTTCCAGCCTGTTTTCACTTACGGAAAAACAAGAGCAAACACGCTGATACTTCCGGGTGACACAATCTTCTTCTAGTTTGGGGAATATGACAAAGGAAGTTTGTTGCCTTCTTCTACCTCAACTGTGCACCCAGGCCACTGTCACCCCAGTCACCCTCCTGACACTCAGGCTTGTTTTGGGGGAGGCAGGAGGCTGTCGCTGAGGAAAGAACTTAGCAGCGGTTAACAAATTATCTTCAGTGACAGGGCTATTGGGGCAGAGTCTCTACTGGAAAATGTGTGTGTGTGGATCTGTTGTTCAGGGTGGTTAAGGAGAAGGGCAATGGAGGACGCTTCCATTCCACCTGAATCCTATTTAATGAAAATGGAAAACAAAAACATCTTTATCCTAGTTTCTGCTACATTGTTTACTGCAAAAAAATGCTAGAGTGAAAGTTAGAGAAATCACTGTGCCCTGTAAGTTACTTCGCCCCACTGCTTTCAGAATGGGGTCACTTTGCAGGATGGCTTTTAACATGCTTTGACAAGAGAAAGTGACAAATCAGTCCATTATCTCTCTTTAGAGCAGTGCAGAGAGGCTCGGAGAAAATCCAGTCTGGCCTTAGAGTGTCTTACCTGATGAAGATAATGAGCAAATGCTCATTGGAGCTGTGCCCAAACTCTTTTCTGCAGCTTTTTCTCTGGCCATTAGGCAGAATGGAAGCTCACTTTGGACCAGTGAAAGCTGCCAAAATTGCCACCGCCTGCACTGCGCACCCTCGCTGGGCCAGCCGGAGCCCAACTTCCACTCCTAACAAGAGTTTAGGAGATTGTCACTGGCATTTATTTCCTTGGGTCTCCCAATCAATAACATAATGCAGGTACTGCATTTTTTTTCAGTCACCCAATCAATGACATAATGCAGGTACTGAATACAGAGGAGGCAACTACATAGGAGCAGAGATACTATCTGCCGTTAAGTTTTCCCTCCCAATAGTCTGCTCCTGCCCAAAATAGTTGCATAGAATCAAGGTATGATTCTCCAAATGGCCCTGCTAAATGCAAGCAGATACTTTGGAAGGATAGCATATGAGTATCAGTTATGTAACAAATACTTGGTGACTGCCTACTATACTTAATCAGGTCTCCTTTGAGCCCAGAAGAAACAGGGAGGTCTCCTGTCTCCTTTCTTGCCTATCCAATTCTTTTTCATCTCCAGCTTTCATCACTCCTCCAGGGAGCCTTCTCTGGTTGAAATGACCCTCTACTGCTCCCCTGTAATGTTCAGTGTGTATCCGTATGGCACAGGGCACCAAGAGGCAACTCCCAGTTCCCAGGATCTCAGATAGGGGCAAAGGTTAGTTTACATCTCAAAATCTCCTTTCATTTTCATTTCAGTTGTCAAAGAGCACATAAAAATAACTCCTAAAGCATCGTTAGTAAGCACTACCCAAAGGAGGGAAAAATTGATATTCATTGCACAAAATCTGGAAAAAATAAAGTCTGTATTGCTCATAATGGCAAATGTGGTTGTGGGTCATGAATCTGATCTAAATCACTAAAATCCATAAAAATAGTTACAGCTTGTTCATAAAACACCTCTTGCGAGACTTTGCCGGAGAAATTGTAGAAGGTAATGAAACATCAGATAATGGGGAGAGCTAATTAAGTCTGGCAAAGACTTGATAGGCTCTGCTTTATTATCTTAATTAGGCCTGTCGTGAACAATGCACCCCTAGACGCATACCTTCTTTGCCCAGGTTTCCAATACTGATGAGCGAAAAAACTCAACTTGCTGCCACCAGACTTACATAAGCCAGATTTTATTTTCTGAGTTTGACAATGTATTTTCTTACGTCTTCCTTATACATTTTTGGGTTACCCAATAGAATGATTTTGATTAATACAGCTTATAATTGAGAATAAGACTATTCAAGAGTCCAAGTCCCATGTTCAAAATCTGAAATTAAAACCAGACCTTAAATCATAGTAAAAAGAGGTAAAATGAAAGTGAAACTAGAGGGGGGAAAAATGATCAAACAGGCTAAGAAAGCATTTTTATGTCTAGTTTATCTCAAGTGCTGGAGAAGTTCACAGTATCTTCAGAAAGCCCTTTTTTTTCTTTCTTCTTGCATTATTATTTTTTTAATCCATGCTAGTCTTGGCCTACACTCTCAGGTTTGCCAAATTCATTAGCCATGTTATATTACCATGGTGTTTAGGATCAGCTTGAGCTCCTGACAAAAAAGTAGAGGTAACTTTCCATCATGGAGAAACATTTGCTAAGTACTGACAAATACCATTTGCACATCTCCAAATGGAGCTCATTTTGACATGATAAAATAGGATTACTGAGTATCTAGGCTTCATAATGACTCATTTGATTTCTCAAAAATAATTCAAAGGAAGGTAGGGAAATCCACCAAGTACCAACTGTCAAAAGCATATAAAGAGGCATTATGCCAAGTATGAAGTTAGTAAATTAATCTACGGAAACTTTGCTTCTCTGGATTTTCCCACACCAACGTTCTGTTCAATATCTAGTCTGTTAACAGCACCCTTTAGCACCTAAGAACTGTTTCAACAATCTTGAAACAGGAAAAAAAAATTAGCATATATTTGTAACAAAAGGCGTACAGATATTGATGCTGTAATTATATATCATAATAAGGGATATAATTCAGTGTCCTAAAAGACAGCTTACTTAAAAACATGTAGAGATGATTTAGGGATGTGTTCGGGGACATAGCAATTTGGTAGTTGGAAAATAATTTAGGCAGCAAGCAATGTGGTCTACTTACTCAAACCACAGAGCAAATATAATTAAAAGGGGGAATGGAAAATATTGTGGGTTTAACTAAAAAAAACTGGGTAGGAACTTTTCCTGACTGATTATAATCTTTCCTTGTTACAAACGTCAGCATAAAGAAGTATACTGATGCAAAGAACATGAAACGATAGCAGATCAAATTTTACCCAAGTCTTTCCGATGATCATAAGCACATAATCCCCAAGGTCTTGAAAAAGTAAGGTCAGTACAACTAGGCTACATTTTATTATTGCATACCACCAATGCTATACTCAAGAGTAGAAGGATTGGTTATTTTGTTGTTCGGGTCAGGTTCCCCAAGGAGAGGTAGTTGAGGTGGGGTGAAAGCATGAGAACTAAGAAGGCTTTGGCCCCCGGAACTGGGGACGTGGGATGGGCTAGCGGAGCCAGATAGCAAGTTGATTGTGCAGATGCGTAGAGCAGTTCTTTGCTTTGAGCTCAGACTCACTGTTGCCATCAATTCATATTTCTCTTTGGGATGTGAACTGAGAGTAAATCCTACTTGGTGGGCTCCATCTGTGCTATGAGGCACAGTAGGGCTTCCCAATAGACATTTAGCTAGCTGGAGCTGCTTCTCTCCTGGTGCAGTGAAAATGAAGTAGAAGCACCTCAGGAAGAATAGAATACAGGGTCCACTTAATCATCAGGCACAGTAAGCACAGTGCCTAGGTTCACAATAGGGTTAGGGGGTCCCTGAAAGTATTTTTAATTTCTCTTAAAGTCAGGGGAATAATTAATCCAGCAAATATATATATATATATATATATATATATATATATATATATATATCTCCAAGATCATTGAAAAACAAGCCTTCAAATAAATACTTGTACACAAACATTTATAGCAGCACCCTAGACAATAGCAAAAATGCCCATTAGTGGGTAAATGTATAAGCAACATATGTATATGCATATAATACAATATTATCCAGACATAAAAGGGAATGAGGTACTGATCCATGCTATGGTATGGATGAACCTCCAAGACATTATGTTAAGTGAAAGAAGCCAATCAATCACTAAAGACCATAGAGTGTATGATTCTGCTTCTATAAAATGTGCAGAATAAGTAAATATAGAGAGACAGAAAGCAGATTAGTGATTCTCAGAGACTGGAAGAAGGGGGCAATGGAGAATAACTGCTTAACTGGGTACAGCTTCCTTTTCAGGTAACATTTTATCACTGTTGAATAGATAAGAGGTGATGGTTGCACAACATTATGACTGTGTTAATGTCACTAAACTGTACATTTTTAAATGCCATGGCCAGTGTGGCTCAGTTAGCTGGGTGTCATCTCACAAACCTAAGGGTCATGGGTTCAGTTCCCGGTTGGGACACATGCCTTGGCTGTAGATTCAATTCCCAGTCAGGGTACATGTGGGAGTCAACTAACTGATATTTCTCACCCTCTCTTTCTCCCTTCCTTTCCCTCTCTCTGGAACCAATTAAAGAAAATAAAATTTTAGATGGACAATTTTATATATGTGAATTTTCTCTTGATAGCAAAAAAAAAAAAAATGAACCCAACCTAGATGATATTAACCTTTGTACCAATGTAGTCATAAAATAGATTTTTTTTTTTTTTTAAATTTAGGCAGGGACCTCTAAGGCCAAAGTGTTGGAGTCCACAAAAGTCACAATGCAGTCCTGACAGAATACATGAAGCCCAGAGGCAGGTGGGAAGGAACATGGGATACCCGAGGATGGGAGGGAAGGCAGCCTGGCTGGAGAACAGCATGTGGGGTTGACAGTTGGCCAAGGGCCAGCCAGACCACAGCAAAGACTCAGTATGCTACCTGAAATGCCAGTAGAGTCTTAAGGAGATCAAGATTTTTAAAAGATCACTCTGGGCTGCTAGGTGGACAACACACTAGTAGGGGGTCAAGGTAAGTGGTTATGGGCAGCCCAAACGTAAGGATATTGCTGGCGAGGCTGCTGACAGAGATGTAGAGAGAGCCATGGCCTTTGAGTCACCTGGAATACCAACACAACCCATATGGAGGATGGGAAGGAGAGGGCTGTCAAGCTTAATTTTCACTTTTATGGCATGTGCATTTAGATCATACAATGATTCTATTCATTAAAGTCAATACTGGTTTGGATGCAGACATTCAGAAATTAGGCTTTGGACATATAAATTTGAAGAACCTGTGAAATATCCAAAACAGGGGCCCAATAGGTAGCTCAATATCTTGGCTGCAATTCAAGTGAGGACCAGAGAGAGAAAACTTAGGAGCTTTCCATGTATGGAGTAAAAAGGCAATTCCCAGAATGAATAAGATCATCCATTCTTTACATTAAAAAAGAAGAAAAAAAAAAAAAGTAAAATGAGAAATCAGCTCAGGATCCAGCCTTGAGAAAATCTGACATTTAAGTCTCAGGTATGAGAAGAAAAGCTGTCAAAGGGAAAAGAAGAGAAGTGAAAAGAGCCTGAAGAAAAGTTAGAGGGCCCAGGGATGTCACTGAAAGATAGGGCTTCATGTAAGGGGAGAATGGGCAGCGGACCCCAACACTTGTGGGTC
The DNA here is from genome assembly GCA_004026585.1 of Noctilio leporinus. Taxonomy (NCBI): domain Eukaryota; kingdom Metazoa; phylum Chordata; class Mammalia; order Chiroptera; family Noctilionidae; genus Noctilio; species Noctilio leporinus. The sequence goes on along the minus strand of PVIW01003136.1, from coordinate 93,571 downwards.
ACACAGGATGTAAACGTTTAAATGTTACAGGGTTTAGTGACATGGAAGTCATCTTTGGATTTTTCTAGAGCATTTTTGGTGGAGTGATTGATGCAGACACCAGAAGAGAGTAAATTGAAGAAAGTAGAAGAGGAAGTGGGATGAGTGTGGACGACTCTTTCAAGAAGCCAATAGTGAATGCGAGGAGTGGGTGACAGTGAGAGTCAAGCCAAACCCCGATCTCACTTGGCCTAGCCACCTGCCCATCTTGCAAGAGGGAAATTAAGGCAGAAGAAACTTTGCCAGAAACAAAGGAGTTGGCAACCTAGTGCTGTTCAATGACAAGCCCTGGCTGGTGTGATTCAATGGATTGAGCACTGGCTTGTGAACCAAAGAGTCACTGGTTCAATTCCCGGTCAGGGCACATGCCTGGGGTGCAGGCCAGGTCCCCAGTTGGAGGCACACAAGAGGCAACTGCACATTGATGTTTCTCTCCCTCTCTTTCTCCCTCCCTTCCCCTCTCTCTAAAAATAAAATCTAAAAAAAAAAAAAAGTCAACGACAAGCATGTCCTAGGCCCTTCTGCAGCTGGAGGCCTGTCTAGCAACCTGCTAGAAGCCACACAGTGATTCTGTTCCTTTTATGACTGTTTGCAAAGCGTCCGTTTTCTCTGCCCTTGCAGAGCAACACCAAGATGGAATTTCAAGCTTACAGCTTGCTCCTAGCAGCTCTCACGTTTTAAGGCAAATCCTCAAAGAACAGAGGCAGTATGATCACACTGAGTCGGAGTCCAAAAAAGCCACCTTCCAATAATGTCGACACAAGAAGAAAGAACTTGTGTCCCATGACCTTCAGCGGCTCTTCACGTACAGTTAAGAGGACGCCCAGCACTGGATGCTGAAGGCTGAGATCACCCGACCCTCCTGCGTGTTCCTCCACACAAGCTACTCACTTCCATTCTCCAAAACTCTCCTCCCTGGGTCCCGAGTTTAAGTTCTGAGACAAAAGAATATCTCAAAAAGTATCCCTTTATCCTTTGCCAATTGAAAAGGGAACCGGCCCAGTAGAAAGGAACCCAAGCAAGAAGCCCCAGAAGGAGGGTGGCATTTATACCTACTGCCCCTTCTGCTGTGCATCATCAGTCATCTAATGACTTCACAGGGCAAAATTGTGTGTTTTCCTTCTTCATCCGCTGCGACTATCAAGTTGCTGAGTGCATATATTACTGCCTTGTAGTCTCTAGTTTCCATTTCAGGGTTGATTCACTGTCTCCAGGATTAGAGTAGCTTTGAGGAGACTTTGGCCAGAAAGACTCCAAAAGCAACTTTTCTTTCTTTTGCTTTTTCCTACCCTGAATTTTCTCTATCAAGTCATCCTTGAGCCTAATGCTAGAGGCTGAGCCAATAAGCCCCTACATTCTTTCTCTGAATGTCATGAAAGGTTTATGAGGTGCCCTCCCGTGTACATCTTTGTGCCAGGCAGACAGGGGGCCTTCACTTGGCTCTAGCGACGCTGGAACGCCATGCTCCAGACACCACGTCTGTGAACACTTAGCTTTTAAGAGGCTCATGTTTAAGGAGGAAAAAGAAAAAGCTACCCTTCCCCAAACTTTGAAACAAAAGGGAATAATTTTCTCTAATAGAAAGAGTACAAGAAACTCGATAAACCAGCCACATTCTTTTTATTTTGAAAAATCAGAAACCTGGCCCTGGCTGGTGTAGCTCAGTGGATTGAGCACTGGCCCGCAAAAGCAAACCCAAGTGTCACTGGTTCGATTCCCAGCCAGGGCACATATCCAGGTTGCAAGCCAGATTTCCAGCCTGGTACCAGATGGAGGCGTGTGAAAGGTAACCACACATTGATGTTTCTCTCCTTTTATTCCCCACCCCCCTTCCCCTCTCTCTAAAAATAATGAATAAAATCTTTTTAAAAAGTCAGAAAGGTAATTGTAATGAGAACATCATCAGCCTCTCTCTATGAAGACAAATGTGGTACCTGGAATAATCCTACAGGATTTGAAAACAGAAGATCTGGATTTGAGGCCCCATTCTCTAGCATTTTCTAGCTATGACTTTGCATGATACTTGATCTAAATCTGAACTATAAATGGAGATAATGCCTAATCTGTTTATTTCATAAAAACATCAGAAAGATCAAATAAGATTATATGTGGGAAAGAAAAGTACATGGTAGTCAGGAAGAGGACAAAGATATCTGTTACCATCACTTCTATTTAACATTAGGCTGACATTGCAATATTTTATTAGTAAGTATCAGAAGAAGTATCAGAACTGGAAATGAAGAACAAACCTTTTCTTATTTGAAACCACATGACTGCCTCCATAGAAAACCGTATATAGATAGAACCTATAGGCAAACTACTAGAACTAGCAAAAAAAGTATGTAGGATCATTAGACAAAACCAATTTGCAAAAATCAACAGCATCTATACAGACCATCATTGATCGATACACACAATTAACTTAAAAAAAAAAAAAGCCTGCTCCCCATAGCAACAACAAAAAAACTACATAGGAATAAACATAAGAAGAGACATGCAAGACCTTTCAAAGAGAAAATAATAATTTATAAAAGGATATTAAAGTAGACTTGAGTAAATGGAGATAAAGAATGTCCATGGAGAGGAACATAACATTCTTCCTCCAAATTAATTTATAAATTTGATGTAATACAAATGAAAGTCCAAACATGACTTTTCAATGGTACTTGACCATTTAATCCTAAAACTCATAGAAAAAGCCCACATTCAAACTATTTTGAAGGACAGGTTAAGAGGTGGGTGGAGGAGATCTACCCTACCAAATGTCAAAACTTGAAAGATAGAGATGGTAGTCATCATATGGTCTCAGCACAGGGAACACAGAAAGAAATAAAGGCATTGATTGACACACAAATGGAATCTCAATAAATGACAGAAGTTGCATTACAACAAGTGGGGGAAAAGTGGGCCCAGTCAATAAACTGCTAAGACAACTGATTATCCATATGGGAAGCACAGACTTTACACCACTAGCAAAAATTATATCAGAGATGGGTTAATAAGCCAAATTAGAAGGAAAATAATCATAAAATTTTAGAGGAAAATATTCTTACAACACCAGGCAGAGTTTCTTTAGGAACACAGAAAGTTCCAATTCATAGATGCAATAACACTTCTGTAAAACACACACAGAAAAAACCACTAACAAGGTTAAAGGGTAAGCCTCAGTCAAACTGGGAAAAGACATTAACAAGACCTTATATTTCTAAAATATATACCCTGAATATATTTAAAATGTTTAAAAATCAATGCAAAAGTACAAATACGCCCCAAAGGCAAGAGGACAAAGGGTTCAAATAGACAATAATTTAAGAGGAAACAAATGGATTATACACTTATGAAAATATACTCAATTGGACTCATCAGCATACAGGGAAATGAGAATCAAAATCAGGATTTATCACTTCACATCCATCATGCAGAGATACCTACACACACACACACACACACACACATACACACACACACTACTAGGGCCTCTTCTTCAAGAAAGCATTTTCCATTTGAAGTCTGCTTATGCAGCTGACTGACTGATCTATGACCACTTGAATTGGGGTGGGGTGGAGATGAAGGGAGAACTGGAGAGAGACAGGCAGAGACAAGAGGCCACATAGTGCAGTAGCATATACTCCCAGCCCCAGCCCTAGATGAAGTGAACACCACGGAAGGCAGCTAGCTGGTTTGAGCCTTCTTTACACTTGCTCTAAGAGGGCTGTCTATAGCGTGAAGAGACCCTTACAGTGAGGCAGGGGTTGAATGAGTTATGGGATTGAATGACTCCACTGAGCCCTGGCTGGTGTGGCTCAGTGGATTAAGCACCAGCCTGCAAAGCAAAAGATTGCTGGTTCAATTCCTGGTCAGGGCTCATGCCTGAGTTGTAGGCCAGGTATTCAATTGGCAAGTAACAGATATTTTTCTCCCTCTTTCTCCCTCCTTTTCCCCATCTCTAAAAATACATAAATAAAATCTTTCGAAAAAAAGTTTAAAAAAAGGGTGGAAACAGCAAGAAAAACATGCATTGTTTTTGTTAAGAGTTAACAAATATTTCATTATACCTACCAGTATCAATCTCTATAGATTTACAACTTAGTTTTTCTGACTCCTTTTTAACTTCTTAGTTATCCTGGCTTGTTTTTCTCCCAGGTGAATTATAAATCATTTTGTCAAATTCCAAAATAAAATTGTTTGGTTTTTGCATTGGAAAGAAATATCTGCCAAGGCTAAGAATTGGGGAAAGTGTAGGAAAATGTGAGCCTCTATGCACTGCTGGTAGGAGTATAATTTGGTATGCACAGCACACTGTGGAGATCAATTTGGTACTATCTGGTAAATCTGAAGATAAGATAATCCAATAGGAGAGTGATTGAAGTTCTAGAGAAACACACCTGCACAAGGAAATGTCAAGTATTTCATGGCCACATTGTTGATAATAATAGCCAAAATTTGGAAATAACCTAAATGTGCATCAAGAACAAAATGGATAAATCATGATACACTAATTCAGTGAACCACAGCATTTAAAATTAGTAAATATATGTGTTAACATGTACACATCTCAAAAATTAAAAAGGCATCAAAGGTTATGTACAGTATGTGATAACATTTATATAAAGTTTCAAAAACATGAAAACAACCCTATACATGCACATATATGATAAGCATATAAATCCATTCATGGTATTCTAATAAACATCAAATTCCAAGCAGCAATAACCTCGATGAGTGACGGGAGACAGATTTTAGATAGTTATAATAATTTCTTTTTAGAAAACAATCAAATATTTATAAAACAATAACTACAAAAGCAGTATGGTAGATGCACAGGTATTTATTTTATATATTATTTTCTGTGTATTTGAAATGCTTCATAATTTAAAAAAGGCACAATATGAATGCTAGCAATTTTATTAATAAATGTTTGATGACAATTATGTGCATCAAAGTGAATGAACACATTAATACAGAATGGGGATAATTATTTTCAAATGTTGGGGGGAATGTTGATTTCTCCAAGACTTATTTACTAATAACTTAACTATGTGCCAGACATTGTGGGAAGTGGTTTACATGCCTGCACCTATTTCATCTCCTCTATCACTTTATGAAGATGCTACTATTAATTCCATTTTACAGATTAGAAAACTGAGGCTCAGAGTAGAAAAGCAGTCAAGATCACATAGCAAATTAAGCAGTAGTGCCCGGACATAAACCCAAGTGCACTAAGTCTAAAACCTATGCATTACAATGTACTATGAAAATCACTAAATGACTCAAGATGAAAAAGCCACACAGAAAGTTATCAAGTATAAAAATGAGAAAGATCCAATTAACTAAGAACTTTTAAAGGATCAGGGTGTGAGGACGACTTAGTAAGTGGGTTTACACAATTAAGAGAGGCCCAACCAAAACCTGAGCCCAAATACCTAACAAAAATATAAAGACCACGTGGTGTGAAATGTTAGCTATAAAGCTAATGTTGGCAGAAAGTAATTCCTTAAGACCAAACACAGACACAAACAGACACAGTCCTTTGATAAGAGTGTGCTCAGACAGCAGATGGACTTCTAAGCCTTTTAATCAGATCTCTTGGGAACATTTCACTGGCTCTTCAAGGTCCACCCTACTCGGGCTCTAAAGTAAATTCACCCTTATCTAAACCTAGCTCATCCAGCATCAACCACGACTCTTTGTTGGTATTTTTCTACAGAACGGAATCAACTATTCCAAACGGCTGTATCTTATGCAAGAAAGAACTGTATCTCAGATGTTTTAGTTGGGCATTATTTGGTAGCAAATAGCTGCCTCCCACATTTAAGGGGGACAAAAAACTGAACTAAAGGTAGAAGTAGGGCAGTCTCTCTGCAAGGTTTTAAGGGTACCTTCAGGAACTCAGGAGTAAGAAATGCAAACAGGCACAAAACACTGGAACAAAAACCAGTTATCAGGAATTCAGCCAGCCATTTTCATCTTTTTCTTCTGGGGTTGTAACATCTCTGATCTTTGCTTTATTCTTTCTGCTTCACATGCGTGTCCCAAATGCAACCTCCAGACATCAACTTTCCAATTTCTAATTCTCGGGAGAAATCATCTAATTGGCTCAGATCTGACCAGATGTCCATTCTTTATCCAATCATTCCTAAACAGCTCATCCTGGAAGGTGGCAAGAAATAATATTCAAAATACAGGACAGAAGTTGGGCGGATACCTTAGGTCATCTACTCTAACATTTCCTTTATTTCCCTGTTGTCTAGTTATTAGAGGCTTAGATTTTTTTTTTTTTTTTAAGAGAAATAAGCTGCATTTCTTTGATGGCCTTTTCCAATGTAAGGTTGAAACCACTAAATGCTGAATTTTGTCTTTCAATTGAAATGAACTGAGAAGGTTCTTTGGTTGGTTCCTAGAAATGTTTAAAATAAGATAAAATTCTACACCAGGGTGTAATATCTTCGAGACACTTCTTTTTGTGCTTCATTCTTTTCTTCTTATTCTATCCTTTCTAAGAGGCACTTTGAACACACTGTCCACTAGCGATTTAGACTCTATTGTTGACTTTCCACATTTTTTCATTAAAAACGAAACTACCCCGTGCTCACTTTGGCAGCACATATACTAAAATTGGAATGACAGAGATTAGCATGGCCCCTGCACAAGGATAACACGCAAATTCGTGAAGCGTTCCATGTTTTTTGTTGTTGTTTTTTTTTAAGATTTTATTTATTATATTTAGAGAAAGGGGAAGGGAGCGAGGCAGAGAGGGAGAGAAACATCAGTGTATGGTTGCCTTTCACCTGCCTCCAGCTACGGATCTGGCTGGAGACCTAGTTTGCAACCTGGTTATGTGCCCTGGCTGGGGAATCGAACTAGTGACCTTTGGGTTCACAGGCCGCAGCCTATCCATTGAACCACCAGCCAGGGCCCCATATTTTTTTGATGACTATCTTTTAAACAAAAAAAAACTACCCCTTATGCTGAAAAAGAAAATCAATGCATGAACCACAGTCAAACATCAGAAGCTCCAAAATATTACTTTCACTACAGAAAAATTAATATCCAGAGTTAATAAACAGATTTGAATACATACACACACACACCATTTATTGAGTCTCTAATATGAGCCAGACACTGCTAAATGCTTCCAGTTTAATCCTCACAACAATCCTGATGAATACTATTAATTATCATTTATAATGATGAAAATTACACTTTAAGGCAAGAAATCTACCCTAAATCACACATCTAGTATGGAATTAGAAGACAGGCAAGGAAGTTGAAAGATGGGAGATGGGGAGGAAAGGCTGAAGGAAATAAAGACCCTCCCCCCCCTTTCAGCACATCATTTTTAACACTAGAACATTTGTACCTTAAATATATAATAACGAAATGGTATTGTTATAGGAGAAACCCTGGTTCTTCTTGCCAATACAGTAAAGAATTACTGATCAGTGAGTCTGTTAGAGAGCACGCAATATTTATTAATGAATGGGAGAGCAAAAACAAGGGTGGCCACAGGTCAGGGTGGCAAGCTTGCCCTAGTGTGGCCAGAGGCCCAGGGCCAAGGGCTCCAAGCAAGTCCTTCGTTCTGAGCACTTGCATAGTTGGTGGGATGAGAAGAGAGGACGTTATTTATTGAAAGGGTGGTGCTAGCTTTCCAGGACTTGGGGGCATGGATACCTCAGGGCATTAATGGGCATCTTCCTTTAGGCACTACAGACCCTTTCCTGCCTTCAGGGCCCTGGAATGCCTTCCTGAGTCTAACATTTTTCTTCTCAGATAGTGGAAACAATACATAGAATTCCAAGGACTTTTCTCCTCCCTGGCTAACAGTGTTTCCTGTGATATTCAAACACCTGGCAATATTATTAGACCAGGCCCAGGACTGCCAGGTTAGCGGGTGAGACATCTCTGTTTCTAGTATGAATCATGTTACATGGCAGCATATGGTGTTTTTTTTTTGTTGTTTTTTGTTTTTAATTTCAACTCCAATTTTGTTACGAACTTATCTCTGGGTAGCTTAGTGGTCATTTAAATTCTTCTATCCTTATTTTCTTAATATTCATCAATATAAGTGTCACTATTAGACATTTCCAACAATTTTCTCAGTCTTGACTCAGCCACACATCTGCCCAGCTTTCTTCGCTTCATGACCAAATTTATTGTGCACTTCTTGTCCCCAGAGCCTTTTGTGCCCTCTATCAGCTTCATTTTATCAAAATACTCTCAACTGCTACAAAAACCAGGCGTTTGTCACCATCTTAACACTTTCTACGATTTAAGTCTTCTTATAAACTCTTCTTCCTCACCAGTTCCTTAAGTGTGACTGTTTTCAAGCGTTCAGACCTTAGCTCAAACTTGCCCAAGTAGTATTTTAACACAATGGACTTGAATGAATTTGAGGTGCATTTCCCGAAGAACTACGATCCTAAAAAGATCAAGGATCACTGGGAAAAACTGAATTCTGAACTCCTTTCCAATTTCACAGCCCCTCCTCCAAAATTTTGCCACTCCAATTCTCATCTCACCAATTCCCCACCACCCATTACGTTTGTTAATGCCATTACCTGAGTTTCCCAAACTTCATGCAGAATTCCCCCTCAAAGTTTCTACAGCACTTTTTATCTCAACTAGTATAAAATTACTACACTTGATGTCATGTAAAAAATTTTAAAGATATTATTATTTTTAGAGAGGGGAAGGGAGGGAGGCAGAAAGAGAAACATCAACCAAGGTTGACTTTCACCTGTCACCAGCTACGAATCTGGAGACCTGGCTTGCAACCTGGCTCTGTGCCCTGACTGGGAATCAAACCAGTGACCCTTGGGTTCCCAGGCCAATGACTTTCCACTGAGCCACCAGCCAGGGTCCGATGACATGTAAATTTATCTGAACTAAGGGGCCAAATCAATATACCTCTGTGTCTCCAACACTAAATAAAGGTGACAAAAATATCAAATCATGAGGAGAACCAAGATGATGGACTAAGTGGAGCTACACCAATCTCCTAGTGCTGGAATTACAAATGAATTGGAGAAAAATCATCTGGAATAACCAACAAAACATGAACTGGAGAGAAGCCTTATAACCACAAAACAGAAGAGCCCACTTCATCACAACGTGATTGGCAGGAAGTGCAGATGCTAAGGGGGCTGGATGGGCAACTGAAGGGACAGGGAAACATCTCAGTAGCCAGAGGTTCCACTTGAGAAGGGTGGGTTCTAAACCCCCAGCTGGGCTTCCCAGCCTACAGCAACACAGCTGAGAGTAAAACAGCATCCAGCTGTGAAAAACAAAAAGCCCAGGGATTTTGCAGCTTGAGAAACACAGCTAGAGGAAGTTCTTAAAGGGATCATGCACAAAAATACAATGGCACTCACCTTGGTCTCCAGAAGAGGGAGGGCAGAATGGACTAGAGATGCTTAAGGGGAGTTTGGTAGTGGCTTTGAGAGTAATGAGGGAGTAGCCCACAGGGTCCCAGTGCAGACCCATCCCCCAGAGAGCAGGCAGACCACTCTTCTCCAAGTGGCAGCAGCCTGAGGGGAAGCAATAGCCCCACCCAGCAGCATCTAAACCTAATAGTTGATCACAGATGGATTGATTTAACTAAAGGAGACAAAGAGTGGCTCTCTGGTAGTCTCAAACAGGCTGCCTAAACCCAAACTGGGATACAATATGACATCACCAAAAGCAGATCCAGAAGTACAACAGCATACAATACTTGGTAGGTGGAGTAACTCTCAATCAGCTAACCAGAGGAAGGACCCACCAAAGAGCAACAAAACATCAAAAAACCCAAGTACAACCAGAGAGCCCAAATATATGACATAAAGGGCATCCCAAGGCCATCAACTTCAGATCAAGGAGGCTGTATCACTGAATCCCATAGGTCTCCTACCACAGGGCACACCACAAAGCTAGGGAGTCAAAGCAGATCAATCTAAGGGGCAGAAACAAACAAGAAAAGTCGCCTAAAATGGGGAGACAAATAAAACCCACAATCAAGAGGAAAGGAGGAATCCCCAGAAGAACTGCTAAATGAAACAGACACAATCTGACACGGAATTCAAAATAATGTTAACAGAGAAGTTCATTCAGTTCAGCAGCTCAAAGAAAACTAGAAACAACTCCAGGGAAGCTACAAGAAGCTTACTGAGAACTATGCCAGCATTAAAAAGGACATAGTCACTATCAATAAGAGCCAGGAGGAAATGAAAAATACAATTTTCAAACTGAAGACCACAATAGAAGGAAATCAAAAGCAGTTAGAGAAAGCAGAGGATAGGATCAGGAGGCTGGAGGACAACGTAGAAAAAATTCCCAGGGAGTGCAAGAAAATGAAAAAAGACTGAAAAAGAATTAAGAGGTTTTAAGAGAGCTGCAGGACATGAAATGTAATAGTATCCGTATCATAGGGATACCAGAAAAGGAGGAGCAAGGGATAGAAAACCTGTTTGAGTAATGACCCAAAACTTCCCTAACTTGAGGAGAGAAAAAGCCATACAGTTGCAGGAAGCACAGAGGATCCCAAGGAAGATAAACTCAAACAGGCCCATTCCAAGACACAACATAATGAAGATGGCAAATTTCGATGACAGAGAGAATCCTAAAAGCAGCAAGAAATAGCCAGTAACATACAAGGGGACTCTGATAAAATTATCAGCTGATTATTCAAACAGAAACACAAGAAGCCGGAAGGGAATGACAAAAAAATATTCCAAGCAATGAAACGCAAAGGCCTGCAACCAAGACTACCCTACCCAGCATTCATTCAAATTGGAAAGTGAAATAAGAAGTTTCTCAGACAAAAGGTGGCTAAAATACATCTCCGCCAAACCAACACTGCAAGAGATGGTAAAGGGTCTGCTTTAAAATGAACACAGAAAGCCCTGGCTGGTAGCACAGTGGATAAGGCACCGGCCTGCGAACCCAAAGGTCGCAGGTTCGATTCCCCAGCCAGGGCACCTAACAAGGTTGCAAACCAGGTCTCCAGTCAGGTCTGTAGCTGGAGGCAGGTGGAAAGCAACCATACATTGACGCCTCTTTCTAAAAATAATGAAATAAAATCTTTTAAAAAATAAACAAATAAAATGAACAGAGAGAGGGGAACACAGGTGCAAAGGGGGGTGGGGGAGGAGACAATGAATAAGTACTTACCAATAACCTTGTATAAGAATGGATTAAATGCACCAATCAAAAGACATAGGGTAGCTGAATGGATAAGAACCAATTTATACTTTAAAATAATCTTAGGTAGATCTTACTATAGTTTCGTATTTTTGTTTTATCTGCAATACTGCAGGATTAAGTTTTCTTAGGTTGGAATTATTTACTAAGTGGGGAAAGTCGTTACTTGCATTTACTCTCTAAAATTGAATGCCATTAAGAAAAAAAGGTAAGATAATGTGGATATATTACATACAATACATGCTTTCTTATTCACTGTTACAAAATGTGTGCTTGCCTGTGGATATATTCACTGTTACAAAATGTGTGCTTGCCTGTGGATATATTATAGATTAGGTATTGACCAATTGGTAGTTGGTGTGTTATGAAATCAGTCAATCTTTAGGTTAGAAAAGATGCTGAAAGACTGATTCGGGATGGTAGTTACCAACTACTAAACTATGATCCACGTACATAGGCAATATATATTCTCATGTTAGCATTTAAATTAGATGAGATTCCTTTCAAATAGAGTGGAAGTAGACATTTCTTAGCAACGAAGGCCCCCAAACTGGGGATGCTTGGGAAAATGTACCAATGCTATAGTAAACTTTATTATTCAAATGTGAATGTACCTCATCTCCACCCCAACAAATTGCTGGATGGTTTAAGACTTCATAGGAAGTCAACAAATTAAAAAATATATACTACTCTACTCATTTAAATCCTAAGGTTAAAAAATGTTTTACTTCAAATTAGTAGACATAATTTCTACTCTGTGGGGACCAGCTGAACACTGCAAGAGCCATTATTTCTGAAGGCTTCAATTAGTAAAACCTATGTAGAGGAGACACTGGGGGTATTGAAAGTAGTATGACCTCTGCATGGCAAAAGAAAAAGAAAGTAAACCTACTATCTAAGATGGAAAACTCTAAAAAGAGTAAATTGTAGTTCCAGTAGCTTAAAATAAACTTGAGTTGTATTATCGAAGAGGGTGGGATCTGACTCAGAAACCAAATTCATTTTTTTACTGAGTTTGGCAGTCTCTAGAACTGCTTTCATGAAAGTGAGTTCTGCAATACATCATTTTCTTTGACATATTTCACAAAAATAGCATTCAAATAAAAAATTTTAAAATGCTTAATTTACTGTACCTAAAATATTATTTAACATGTAATTTCATAAGCTATTGACATTTAACATTTTTCATATTCTCTTCAAAATCCAGTATGTGTTTTATATTGCATTTTGAACTAGCCCCATTTTAAGTGGCTACTATATTTAGAATACTGTGGTTTTAAAGAATAAAGACAATCTTTGGGGAATGAAAATAGTTCATTTATATTTTATTAGTACAGGAGAAGTCTGCCTCTAACCAAGCAAATGTAGATAGGACCTAAGGAAGGATAATTACAGCACTTTTTTCAAGAACAAGAAATGAAAGAAACTAGACCAAAGTATTTTTAATAGAAAAATTTTGAAGGCAATTAATTAATGATGCTATTAGACATTGTTATGGTAGAAATATTTTTCCTAGTGTAATATTTGTAAAAATGTGTAAATGTGTATGTGCAAGTGTTTGGTATTACAGCAAAATTATTACTTAAAAAATAATTTTTTAAACAAATTATTCAACATATTTTGAAATAATGAAAGGAAAAAATTGTATTAATATGATTCGAGGGGCTGACAGAGGGCAGTAATTAAATGGTGAATTGTCTGGATGAGGTGGGGGGAGGGAGGGAGTACACATTGGTAGTTAGAAAACAGACCAGGGGGTTGTGAATAACAATAAAGGAAATGGAGCCTAAGAACTTATATGCATGACACACGGACATGAACCAATGGGGCGAAGCCTGGAGAGAATGGGGGATACCAGGTAGAGAGGGACAAAGGGGTAAAAATTTGAACAACTGTAATAGCAGCAAAATATATTTTAAAAATTATAGAACATGTTCAAGACCTCAACCAATCTGTTTTGTGCTCATTATTATACAACAAAATTACTACATTCATGGTAAAAAGTTCTAAACATACTGTTCAGTGAAAACAATGTTTTCCAAGTTAATATTAAAACTGTAAACTACATTAACTGATAACGTGAAATGTCAATCTACATATTTTTAAATCAATGTTGCTTATAATACCCACAAATTGCTAACCACATTGAATACAATAAAATTTTTAATAAAACAAAAACTAAGAAATTGAGCAGTCAGTATTAAGATGCTAAGGGGATGGATGCTTATTCTATGTGCTTATCAAAGTCATGAGAAGCTGTTACACAATACACCCCCTGGGTATGTAGATTTAGTAGGTCAAGGATGAAGGCAGGCCTGTGGACATTGCAAAATGCTCCCAGCATTTTCTGTTGAATAGTGGCTAAAAACCATTTCCCACTCAGTATGTTTGACATGCCTTCAGTTTATATGTAATATATGCTTAATATTTAAGCAACTTCACTATCTGAAATCTTGTAAGCTTTTCAGCTATTTGGCCAAAGTTAGTTACTGGGAACCTGACTTTTGCAACAGCTGTACTCCTTTAAAGCTTTATATGCTTTCTGGTTAACTGAATTACTTTTCAAAGACCCTGATTCTCAATACACAGGAAATAAAAATTTTAAGTGGTATTTTCTTTCAAATAAGATACAAGTACAGAGACACCTAGTCCACTAGTTAAGTATGTTCTGATAAACAGGATTTCTATGTAAATACACTGAATATGCATTAACTCTAGCTTTTACAAAAATAAAGCAATTAATAAAAATATTAAGAGTATACAAGGGTGGGCAAAAGTAGGTGTATAGTTGAGTATGCAATCTTATCATGGTATTTATTATTCTTATACCATATGAACTATAAACCTACTTTTTGCCCACCCCTATATTTATAATAAATATGTACTCAATACACAAAAGATTTAAAACTAGAAAATAATGACTTTAGGGTAATTCTTTAAATAGTTTCCGAAGTATATTCAACATTTTAAAATACAAAATAGAAATATTTAAGTCACCTATGGTAAGGTTAAATATGTAAGTTGACATGTTCATGCTATCAGTCTGTAATGTGGTTTTCAGTTTTAATATTAAGTTGGGAAAAATTATTTTCATTAATAAATCTAATTGAAAACTCAAAACCACCCAAAAACTTATTTAAATAATTTTTCAGACTACTTACTTTGTTACATTCATGATCTAAGAACTGATAAAACGGAAACCATGTATCAAAAACACTCTAAAAACAATGTAAAATCACAGTAGTATTTTAAAATACCTATATACTATTACTGAGATTTTAAATCTCCTGACTTAATGGGTATTTTGGTTAGTGAACAAACCTCCAAACATAATCCTCTTCACAGTCTAAATAATAAAAATTTCAATTATCTAAAGGAATTTTAAAATTCAAATTCTAATCCCTGTTAACTTCAAAATGATTGTACAATCTAGATTAATTTCTATAATTCCAAGTCCTAGGTCAAATCACAAGCTTTACTTTCATTCAGAAAAAATTTGTTTATACGTCTATCTAGTATCGTCCTATACAAAGATATTATTAACAATGTCAGAGTGAATCTGGAAAACAATGTAAATCTTTACCCCACCATTCTATACATGTGGTAAGAACTGGGTTTTTTATGTAAAAGTATCTAAAATAGTCATTAATATTGTTAAATATTCCTTTCCTCCTACCTTGCTTTTATCATCATTAGACAAACATTAAAAAATTACTTTTCAAGTAACTCTTGCTACTGTTACCAAAGCTTGCCTTGTTTTCATTTTTAAGAATCTTCATGTAAACTCAACTTTGTTTTAGAGAGAGGGGAAGGGAGGGAGGCAGACAGGGAGAGAAACATCAGTTTTTCACCTGCCTCCAGAAAGGGACCTGGCTGGAGACCTGGATTGCAGCCTGGTTATGTGCCCTGGCTAGGGATCAAACCCAGTGACCTTTGGGTTCACAGGCCAGCGCCTATCCACTGAGCCACTAGCCAGGGCTTAAACTCAAGTTTTTAATAGATCAAAATACTCTGCACTGCTTTAATGGGAGAACAAGCAAGTAAAAAACAAGGCTTGAAAACTGTTGTTGATGTATTACTCAATGTAGGCAATGAATTAAAAAAAATTTTTCTCAATAGTTTTCCTTAATAAGCTTATTCTTAGGTGAAAAATTAGTACTCTGCTGATACTTCTATTCTTCCCTTTTTAACTTAGTATAGCTAAGATAATTTTGGTGTCTGAAATCAACAATAGGAAAATAAAAAGGCTAACTTGAAGAAAAACCACACAGATTTTCTTACCCATACCACTGGAATATTTTTTTTAAAGCTTTTTATTTATTTTTAGAGAGAGGAGAAAGGAGGGAGAAAGAGAGGGGAAGAAACACCAATGTGTGGTTGCCTCTTCTGCACCCCAACTGGGGACCTGGCCTGCAACCCAGGTATGTGCCCTGACTGGGAATTGAACCGGCGACCCTTTGGTTTGCAGGCCAGCACCCAAACCACTGAACCACACAGCCACGGCTGCAATATTTTAAATGTATATGAACACAACAAACTCAAAAGAAAAAAAAAATAGTGTTTTATTAACTACCACACTGTTATAATACACTTTAAACGTACAATAAGGTAGCCTTTAAATTTGAGGTGGTCTTAAGAATAACAAATGAAGAGAATTCCAAATTTCTGAAATAGGTGA
Organism: Noctilio leporinus; assembly: GCA_004026585.1. NCBI lineage: Eukaryota > Metazoa > Chordata > Mammalia > Chiroptera > Noctilionidae > Noctilio > Noctilio leporinus. The sequence goes on along the minus strand of PVIW01003136.1, from coordinate 77,676 downwards.
ACTGCTGCAGTTATAAGTATACATTTAGGAAAATTGTATAGCTCTTACAAGACCAGCAATGAAACTTTATTTTGTACATTTTTTAATAATTGAAAATATAAACAATAATTAAAAAATGAAAAGAAAATACAGCATAATAAAAAACATGTTTCTCAATTAAATGTACTGATACATATAAATTTTAAGGGAAGAAGCAAAAAAGGAAAATGGTTGATATTTAAGTGCAGACTGACTACCTAGACAAAAAAGAAAAATAAAAGACTTTAAAAAATATCATAAAACCACTAGTTTTCTATGACTAATATCCATATGGTTGGAGTATCGTCACTATGGAAGTGATTTTGTTATGTTTGCATATGTTATACTTTACTGGTAATTTACATGATGGCTTTTAAGGCCCTGGCAGACATATGGTTCTTGGAAACAAGATTGGATAAAAAAAGTCACTGCTAAGACGCAATACACCTTATTTTTTGGTCCTCCAATATGCAAGGGATATTTCACTATAACATTTTCTTACCACCCAAATGCCTCAACCTATACATTTTAAACTTTTTTAAACATTGGTTATATTGCCCAACTTCATTATTGAAAGAATATTAACAAGACATTATTTTGGCAAATTAAATTTTAAACATGGCTTTTCAACAGGATTTAAAAGGTGACTATCCCTAGAGTTCCATGTTAAAATGTAGTTTTCAAAATCTTACAAGAGTAATGCTTAAAATATTGTACATAGTTAACCTAATTAAAATAATTAGCTTCAAAATGACAAATTGATAAGCTAAGTAAAGCCTACACTATGTAACATTTGCTTGGAAACTTGATTTGTCAGTTATGCATAATAAAAATTCCAGTCATCAAGAAAATTACAAAAATTTTTTTATCATAACATGATTTCTTTCACCCACCAACTTTTTATCTTACAATAGATAAATACCAACATGTTCTCATTTTTACACTAAACCACACAGGATTGATGCATTTGGTTAGACTACCATTCTCATTGTTAAATTCAATTCTCTTTATATAACTTGGTAAAATTTCATTTCTTCTAGATTCCAAAAGTACCTACAAAACCCATGCAATTTTACCATTTTTAATATACTATGGAATATCATACAAAGTAAGGCATTTCAGTGTCATGTATAACCAAGTTACTGTCAATCCAAAAATTTTTGCACATCAATAAAAAGATATCTAAGAACTTAGGAACAATATTCTTCTCACTACTGTATAAAAATAACCACAATGAATAAGTATTTGTGTAATATTTACTCCATTGTCTCATTTCCAGAAACTGTGACAAGCTGTAAAGGTATTTCAGTGTTGGTAAGGATATCTTGATTGCTGGTGGCGGAAGTATTAACAGTTCCTATCCCTGAAACAGAACCTTGTTGAATATTTGCAAGGATAAGTGTTGTTCCTCCTGCAGTAATCAAAGTATCATCTCGTGCAGCTTCCACAGATGCCAGCACTGTACTGCTAGAGTGAATACCTTTTTTATTCTGATGTGTTTTAATATGTTTGGCAAGGTGATCACTTCTCATAAAGCGTTTTGAACATTCCGGACAAACAAATTTCTTCTCACCTGTTAGAAATAAAATTAAGTTACTTAGTTTTCAAAATTCAACATTAATAGACTGATAATTTGCTGAGAAAGAAAATAAGTCAACAATAACAGCTAAGAACAGGGAATAGAGTTCACTTAAAATTGTATTAAGTTTCATAAGCTGCCTCTGCAAATTTCTTATAAAATATTTCCCCTAAAAATAAATGTCATCTTTTATTTTCTGAAGCAACCTTCAAGTTTATCACAGACTGTCCTTCAGATATTTTAACACCTTTTGAAACATGTTACAAGATAGCAACTAAGAAAATGATCATCTGTAACATACTGGAGGTCCTAGAATACAACTGTTTAGTTCATTTTTGTACAACATTGAGAAGGGAAAAAACTGACTTTGAGCAGGGCCACTTTTCCCCATGTCTGTGTGGGTTTTCTCCAGGTACTCTGGTTTCCTCTCACATCCCAAAAAGATGCATGTGAGGTGAACTGGTGTTCTACATTGTCCCAGTCTGAGTGAGGGGCAGTGTGGGTGTGAATGCACCCTGCCTTAGAAGGGCATTTTTTTCCAGAATAGGTTTCCTCCTCGTGCCCAGAGCCGCTAAGAGGCTCCAGCCACCCTGGCAACCTGAACCTGGAATAAGCAGATTGGAAAAATCCTTTGTTTTTATTCATCTTTCTTTTAAAAAAAAAAAAAAAAAAGGAAATAGAAAAAAATACATACATATATATCACATGTATTTTAGTGTTTAATATTAGAAGGTTTGGAGTCTTTATCTACAAGTATAGTGATGTTTTGTAACCAAAACTTTGCAGTAAGAAACTTAACTCTTGTTTCTATCAATTAGCCTATGGTCAATTGCTCTTGTTCTACATCAGTTCAGTTCAAGTCTGTTTCTAAGAACCTACCAACAATATTTAAGTGAAGATTCACATTATTTAAAGAAAAGTACATAACTTAAGACAGTTTTTAAGCTATATTTAAGGTTATTGTTAACATACTGTACCCATGATTTTAAACCTCCAACTCTTAAATGTGAATTCAAGTAACTACAGAGTGCTGCTAAATTAAAGCAAAGATGAAAACTTGAGGTCCACTAAGATTGAGTAACTCTAAGAGATGGTTAGCTGACTTGATTTCAGCTGGGATAATTTAGAGCAAGCCTAATATATCATAATGTTAAAGTCAGTAAGACCCTGATACCTAAATTTATCTCCCAACATGAATAAAATAATGTTAACATAAGACTTTATTATGTTGAAGAACTATGATGTAAGATGATTAGAAGGCAAAGGGCAACCTAAAAGGAATCTAGGAAGAAATCCATCAATAAAGCTAGTATTTTCTCAATTTATTTCTTTCAAAATGCCTGACCTATCTCCTATTCCAGCACCTCTGTTCTAGGTAGGTTCTTGTTAGACCTCATGTCTAAATTATATTTCAATGACACCCTTGTCTTTCTCTCTCCTATCGAACAAATCAATGCCAGACAAATCTTCCTTAAATACCAAATTTTATTACAGTACAAAACTCTACCACCATAATAAATGGTATGGGAATGCAAGACTAACTTGCAGATAGCTAGGATTATGGCTCAACTATACTTAAAAGAAATGTGTTATATGAGGTCTGTCCCAAAAGTACTGAGCCGATGTTAATATAATTAAAACAGCTTGCTCAGCCAATACTTTCCAGACAGACCTCATATAAAACCTTATGTTCACTCATGTCAAATCATCTCTCACCTCTTTCATTCACATACTATTCTTCTGAGAGTATTTCCCAGTTTCTCTTAGCATATTGTCCTGAGAGATGTTCCATGGCAAATGGTACAACAATCAAAGACAGTTGGGAAATGTTACACAACAACCTCCCCCACTCGCACACACACAAAGATGCATGGTATTCGTTAATATTCAACTGAAGATCTTAAGAGGTGCTGCCTTGAAGGTACATGTAAATAACCCTTTTTAATCCAGTTTCCCACACACATGATCACAGACCTTCCCTCACTTTTTACTATCCTGCTGATCAAAGTCCACCGAGGAAAATTCTGTTATAATAGAGCCATCTTAAAGTCTACTACCCCAGCCAACTGTCCAACAACGAATGCCTTACTATCCTAAGCAATAATGATCTCTGTCTCTGAGCATACTTTATCTACTTTCTTATACTGGTTGTTGCAATTACAAACAGTTCATTTGTCTACCCACCTGATAAGATGAAAACGTAATCAAGTAGAGCATCTACTAATATGTGCACTACAAAATACTTCAGTTTGTGTAATATTTAAAACAATGCAAGAGATGTAAAAGCAGAATCAAAGTAGCTTATTTGCTTAATCTAAAGAGTACATGGATTTGAATACAGATCTAGACTTCAGAATCTATAACGTCCTCTGTGTCACCATGCTTTTTTCTATGCTCTCTAGAGACTATAAATACATTACATATTTTTCAATTCTTCAGTGTTGAGCACAGACTGGTAAATACCTTGATCATTACCTAGCAGCTGGAGAAAACTACCTGTCTAAGTTATAGTAAACTAGGATTCAGTTTGGGTCATTCATAAGTCCATTTCATATGAACAATCACACACTATATAAAAATAAAATGAAAGAATCTTGACATCAATAATGCCATGGTTATTTCTCAATGAAATGTCTTTTGTTTATCTCACAGGTATTAAAACAAGAGAAAAGGTGAAATGCCTAAATTCATCAGAGAAAAAGGAATTACTCTTTACTAAAGTGTTAAGATGAAAAAAAGATGAATAAAAACAGACAACTAATTTAAAACATTAACATAAACAGTATAAACATGACACAACGCTATCAAAAGAAAACAACAAAAGCCAACCAAAGTCTGCATAAAATAAAATGTTATCTTATAGAATAAGTCATACTAGCTTGTTTGGAATTTGTTTTTAAATTAGCATTACTGAAGGTAATAATCTGGTGTAATTAGTCACATTTAAAAAATTCAGCTCAGTGAGGTATGCTAAAAAAAAAAAAAGCAATTTTCAAAGTAATGTGCAGTTCTATAATCCACTTTTGTCTGTTAAAAGTAAATATTAGTAACCTGTATGTGTTCTTCTGTGCCTCTGTAATTCATCACTTCGAGTAAATCTTTTACCACAGAACATCCAGTTACAAACAAAAGGGCGCTCCCCAGAATGCCAGCGCAGATGAGCTCTCAGATGTGAGGTCTTCCCATAGACTTTACCACATCCTGGTATATGACAAATGTGTTGCTTCTTTTTCCCAAGATTGGTACCTCTAAAAAACACACACAGAATAATATATACTTATATGGAAATATCCAAATGGACATCAGCACTTCTATCACATATCCCCATGTTTAAAGACATTATCACCGTGAATGCAACCAGCAACCAATACCAATTAAAATTAATTTAATTAAAAACATATATCTCAAACACAGAAGTTTTATATATTTATACTACAAAATTAATGCAACTGCTGTCCAAATGTAAATATGCTCAAATATTACATAATTTAGACATTTCACATATAAAAAAGTATAATAAAGCTGTGACTCTGTCAAAACCATTCACAAATTCTATGCAGAGGCCCAATGCCAATTTAGTTACAAGGGAAACTAAGTGGTATACTCAAAGTCATGCTGTCAGCTAATTTAAAGAGGAAATAAACAATGCATAACTAATTATTGGGTACAATGAAAAGGTAGACAGGCACTGTAAGGAGACTTTAACATAATTTAAGTATATTTACTCATATATTTGTATGGCCACACCCTGAATGTATATACACTGGAGTTTTAAAAAAAATCTGGACAAAGCTTTGTCCTATCTCCCTCAGCACTATATGAGAAATAAATATAAACAAAAATTATCTGTACAGTTAAAATTCCCTGCATATTAACCATGTAAAAACCAAAATTTTATGTCAGAGATATAACCAAAGTTTCTCTCCACTGCAAAATCTGACGTTTGTTATATTTCGGTACTGATACCGAAAACAAGGTTGAGGAGATATATGGGTGAACAGAGGTATTTCAGCCTTAGCAAGTTGATTCCAGGACTGATATTCAAATAACATTAAATACAAGCTTTTAAAACTTAATCGTTACTGAATAAAAACATGTCATTTTAAAATCACAATGGTCATAATCATATTACATAAATTTTGCAATGTTTCCCTGAGATTAACAAAGATACATTATTTAGAACCCCCCAACTTCCCCTCCTCCCCCAATCTCCGTCAAAGCTGAAGCCTGTAAAACTTCATAAGCCTGAAAATCCACCTGCACATAACACACCTATCATTTTTCAAATTTTACTGGAAAAATGCGTATTTCCCCACATTTATATTTTAATGTACTCACACTCAGTAGCATGTGAAATTGCCATAGGACAAACAGTGCTAAACGGTGCAGTGCTGGCTGTTAGATGCCATAGGTGTTCTGAACAGGGAGACATCAATGTGGGCTCCAGTAGTTAGAGAAGGCTTCGTGGAGGAGGTGGGTAGGATTTAGATAGAAAGGAGGGAAGGCATTCCAGGCAGAGGAATAGCATAAGTAAAGACAAGGAGGAGTCATGCTGTTGTCTCAAGGGCAAGGATGTCATAATCTAACACAATTCTAGTTTCTGCTCCAGTCCACCCCCAATTTCTACAACTCTCTTAAAAGAGCTGAGTTGAGTGAAACAGGTTTTCCTGGCTCATCTGTAATGCCAAAGTCTTAACCAAAGCCAATATGGTTTCCATTTAATTTAGCCTTTTAAATTTATTTTTTTTCTTAAATAGTCCTAAGAAAAAGAGCAAAGCTTGTGGTTACTGGTGTATAAACCAAATTTACATAATGTGTTCACCATAGCAATTTCACAGAGAACCCAATTCAGTTCACTATTGTACTCATTATTTCTCGTCTCTTCTCTAAGCCTACAACTGGTAAATCATTGTGCTTTTATAAACTTTAAAGAGCTATTTCATTAACTTAGCAAAATTTAGCTTGAGAATACTGAGAAAGCACATGATTGTAACATATTACAGCAAGAGATCTGGGTTCTCAAACAACCAAGAAGCCAAGGAACGATAAAGATAGTCATTATTATTAAAGATATTCCTCATTGTAAGGAAATAAATAATAATCAGTTTGGAAATGGGACAGGTATCTAAGAAAGAAAATAAAAATGGAGATGGGTGCACACAAATGTAGAATTTAAGGGAAAAGTTCAAAACTCAGGTCCAAGTTTCCCTTTAAAAAGGTAATTTTATTCTAGATAAGCTCTAAATATCCTAGCTATGGATTTATGGCATGTGATGTGGAGGAAGGAAAAGAACTGAAGTAAATTTCTCAACAAACTTTGTAGACAGTAAAAGATTTAGCCATAAGTTTTCTTGATTTTCATAATCATTCTGCTAATACCTTCATATAACCTGAAAAGAGAATTCTAAGTTTCTACTATTGAGTGCCTAACATGTTCCAAATAATTTAATAATGCCAAGATAGTGACATAAAATGAACAAACTAAAGGTAGAGGGGTTAATACAAGCTAAATAAATCAAGTCTTTCTTTTGCTTGGGATGGGAGAAAAGGGGAGACAAACTGAAATGCTGACCTATCCCCCTCCAGAACAGATTTTGCACAATAACTTAATTTTTTAAATATGGATTGCTGTTTTATCTACACAAAACCTACATAACAATAGTGCCTTCAGAATGTATTTTACTTTATTAAAATTATTTGTCTCTCCCACTAGAGTAAAAACTTTCTGAAGGGTGGTTTTGCTTAACAAATATTGGCTAAATGGCCAAACAGACACTATTTTTTATATTTAATCACATTTTACACCTTGCTCTAAAGGGTCAACAAATGAAATTTAGTCCTCTAAATGCCACCTTATACTTTTTTTTTCCCCAAAAAAATATGACTGAGAAAAAGGCTAATATCTGAATGTTTTTAAGTACCTCCTACTCACCTTTGCAGAACACTTGGAAATGTTTTAGATTTACTATATATTTTATGTTTTTGTTAATGAGATGCAGCAATTGTCAATGATACAATTAACTGTGCCTACCATACATATGCTTAATTTTGTTCAAATGAGCTCCAAGAAACAACGGTTTTTCCTAAGAACGTCAATTTTGATTGCTTATAATAAATTATTATAAAATGAACTCATCAAAGTTCTTGAAAAAATAAAAGTACTTTCATAACCCTCAGGATTAATAAGATTTTAAAAAGTGTGATAACAGGGCATTTCATAAAGACTGACCAATGGAAAATTTTGTGCTTAAGAATATCTGCATATACCAGAATTAAACACACATATTAACAGATTCACAAGATACAGAAAAACAATTCACAAAATGTTTTAAAATGGTAAAAGAAAAATATCAAAAAAAATGTTCAATCTCACAAAGTAACAAAAATATAATAAAACAATATTGAGGTATTATTTTCATCTGTCAGACTTCAAATGGTTTGAAAAAATATTATAAAATCCATTACTAGCAAGTGTGTGGAAAAGCAGATACTCTCATACACCACTGGTGGGAGTACAAATTGATACAGCCTTTCTAGCACAGAATTCCCCCTGATCCAAAATTCCACTTCTGCCAACTTACACTGATGACATAATCAGACAAACATGCACAGATGGATGTGTGAGAATTAGAATGACAATAAACTCCAAAACGAAATGTTAAATTCTTATACATCCATACAATTGACTTATTATACATCCATTAATAAAAAATTGATATAAAGTACACAGACTTGAAAATGTGGTCACAAACATTTTCAAAATAAAAACATACATAAAGCAGTGAGAATAAAATAACTATACTTTAAAACATATAAACATATACACACACACACACACACACACACACACACACACATATATATATATATACACATATATGTATGTCTTGTCACAATGGTTACCCTGAAGGTAGAGTTTTGATATTCTTCTCTACTTCTGAATTTTTTCAAGCATGCATTAGTTTAATAAACATATATTTTAAAGATTTTCATTTTAAAGAGTAAGACAGGCCAGGACCCTCAATTAAAAGTCAACTTTCATAAACAATTATCTTGAAAATTCCTCTAAAACCTGATTCAATTTCAGAAGTTACTGCCTAACTAGATTTCCATTTACTTATTTAAATTGACCAAACTATTTCAAATAAATACGACTTCAAACAACTGAACAATTACTAGTAAATACAAATACCTAGGCATCAGAGGTAGAATCAAATACACTTAGGAGGCAGTACAATCCAGTGGTAAAGCTCTGGAGTAAGAAACTGGAACCAGATCCCTATTGTATGTGCTCGTGTAAGTCAGTCACCTCTCTATGCCTCACTTATAAGACTATCTAGAACACAGTAAGCTCTCAATATTAGAGTTTATTATCATTACTATTATTGCTAACTGGCTAATCAAAGTGCAAATCAACTAGTAAGACCAACTCAAAGGCAGATAGTCTCTACTACAGCAAACTCATTAACTGTATCAATAGCATTTGGGGGAGGGTTTGTATTTAAACAGTGCTTTCCTGAGAGAGGTAGGTTAAAGCCTTTCACTATCACTGGAGATTGGTTAGGAAGTCTTCATGGTTCTCACCATTTGCCTTATATATCTCAAAGATGTGGGGGAAAGATACCATGACTACCAAATCTTCTTGGTAAAAACTTCGTGTTATTAATATTCCCCTCTCTATTTAATGATTTTTAACTTAATCCCACTTTGCTTAGTGTTAACATTACTATCTATCAAAGTTCTTCTTTAACATTTGACTTATAAATCTTTTCCTATCCTTTTAGCTTCAACATTCCTATACCAATTTATTTGAGGTATTCCTGACAATCAAAATAAAGCTAGATTTTATGTTTATTAAGTATGATCTGAGTTTCCATCCCTTAATTAAGCTTAACCCTTTCACATTTAATATATCACTGATCTGCTGAGTTTATTCCTGTCACATTATTCTGTCTTAATGTTTATTTTTTAAAACACTAAACTGAAATATTAGTTCTACTTTTTAAAATTTCATCAAGACTTACTTGTTGAAAATAGAAATGTTTATAGTTATCAGCTATTTCTGAATATCTTAGTTCTTAAAATTGCTATTCTCAAGCCAAGAATCAACGTTTTATCCACATTTAGGCAAATCCCACTGCCTATTTGCAAATAGCCTGACTTCTGACAGGGGTTTATTAAATGGCATGTTACACTAGTAGTGTTTTGCTTTTAAATAGCCAACCAAGTAATTTTAGTTTCAAAGGCTGTTTAGATCTGAAAGTATTGACTTCGTATGTTTTGTTCTCTTAATTTTTTCTGCCACACTCATACACACACACACACACACAAAATGATTATGTAATGAGTAATATCCCATAATTAAGTGATATGGCATGCAGAATTTCAAAAATTAGGGTGATATTAACAATCTTAAAAGGAAAAAAAAAGTATGTTTCACATGTGCATACCTCCCACCACCTTCTTTACAGTTGGGACAGGTGCAAGCTACTCTCCGTAGTCTTTTTCCTTCTTGATGTTGTTGGTCCCCTTCTTCATCTACCACCTGTACTCTTAAGTGTGTTAGATCATTGGTATTCAATGTAGAATCACCACTGAGCTGCCACTCTTCAGGATCAGGTTCTTCTTCCTTGATCCTAATATCTAAAGAAGAAAACAAATAGAGATGAAGAGTGGCCCATTGGCCCAAAAAGAAAGCATGAGTTCCAAGCCACACTAAGGTAAAGTGAATACGATTATATAAGTCCAAAAGCACCTGTTTATAGATTAATCATTGTTCCTTATTGTGGTTTATTCTTTCAAAACAATCTCTTTTATTCCAAAGATTAAGCCAAAAAGAGAATAAAGCCAGCATGAGCTTGCACTTTTAAAAGAGTCATTAAGAAAAAGTAATTTTTAAAGCAAGCTCAGTCATAAACAATCTGAAACCTCAATTATAATTATTCATTTAGGCAATAAATCCAACGGTCAATTCAGATTGTAACAAATTCTAATACCTTAAACCTTGCTTTCATAACCTGTATCAATTGTGCCTGGTTTGTAGGTACTATGTAAATGCAAAAAGAAGGTGGTGGCATTCACTTAAAACTGTTCCTCCCATACTTTAGCTTTAACAGTCAACCATTTAGTAAAATATCTAGAATGGCATCATCACTGTGAGAGGGGGTATAAAAGTATGAGAGTGCTTCAGCAACACATATGTATATTAAAACTGGAGCAGAACAGAGGATTGCATCCTTGCATGGCCCCTGTGCAAGGATGACACGCAAATTAATGAAGCATTTCATATTTTTTAAAATGTCTAACCAGACAGAGGGGAGCAAAAAGGGGATGGATATAATACAACAACAATAAAATTAAAAAAAGAAAATGTCTAACCACTATGCTGTACACCTAAAATATAATATTGAAGGTCAACTGGAACTGGACAATTAAAACTTTAAAATACAACAGTACATTAGGGGGAAAAAAAAAAAAAATTTCCAGTTTCACTGACCTTTATTATAAACCTGACCGGGAAATAAAATAAGCAATGGTAAGAGAATGAATATGGCAAGAAGTTATGTCATCTTCTCAGGAGAGCTGAAGACCTTTATTTATATCAATACTGATGCATCATTTTCTACAAGAAACTAAGAGATTTTTAAAATCTTAGACAACTGATTCTTTTTAATAGAAACAATATATAATTTACAACACTGAATAACCATTCTTAGTAAAACAAATTTTTGCCAATTTTTATTTTGATTTATGCAAACTAAAGAATATCTTAATGAAAATTTACTTTGGATCTGTTAGTCACTAGTATTTGGCAAAAGAGCCTAGAAATATCAAAAGTACCCCTAAACTCCTAAATTTGTATCAATGAAAAACGAGAAAGTGTAATGAAAATCAAAAAGGGCTCAAAAAGTTTTAAAACTAGTTTCTCAGAATAACCACAACTAAGAACAGGGGGAAATATGGAAAGAGAGGGGACTCAGGCCTGGACAGTAAAGCAGATTACTGACACAGGAAACAATGGAGGAGGTCCAGGTGGAGATGCAGAAGGACAGTTAATGAGCTCAAGGTTGAAAGTCTTGGAGTCTAAACTATTTAGGACACACACAAAAATAAGCTGGACTTACAGGTCCAAAACTCAGAAAGAGGAACCTGCTAGAGACACAAAGGTTACCAAGTATATGAGTATACGCAGTGTTGGAGTTCATCCAAGGAAATAGGTTAAATCACTCAAGTACTGTAAGCAGAATGAGAAGATAAGTGGTTTATGAGGAATACCAACATTTAAGAACAGGTAGAGAGGAGGAACCTGGAAAGGAAAGCAGCAGCCAGGGAAATGTGCTACATTAAAGAAAGGAAAAAACACGTTTCAAGAAAAGAGAGGAAATGATCAGTATCAAATACTGCATATAGATCAAGAAACTGAGAAAGTTAAGTTTTTCAATAAGTCTGTCTTGAGAGACAAGCAGCAGTAGAAACTAAAAGGTGATCGAGGAAGCAAGTTAAGAGGGCGGAACTGTTTTGTTGTGCTTTTAAAGCTATAAAACACTTTAACATATTTAAATGCTTATGAGAAAGATCCAGTGCAAATGAGAGAGGTTGAAAATACTGGAGTGAAGTCCCTAAAAAGTCAGGAGAGAATGATGAGTCAGAGCACTTAAAGGTTTAAGCTGGTGGAACACAATCTTTTCTTCCTCTATTACACGAAGGAAGAAAGATTACAGGTACATTCATTCATCCAATAAATAATTAGCTACTATGTTCCATAAATTGTGCTAGACCTCAGATGCACAGAGAACGTGATGACTGGAAATCAAAAGAGTAATTGGTTTTCTACTTCCTCAGTGAAATGATGACTTCAGAATTATACACATGCACCCACAACCGAGCACGCCCCATGTGCAAATGCCGCGAACATGCGGTTGCCCTGGGTCTTCCACAACTGCGAGACCACAGGAGGATACACTGGGTGGCCCCTAGCAGTGCAACCAGGCTGCCAAGCAGAGTCCTGCCATGCTGCAAACGTATACTATGGGCTAGAGGCCCCTGTATATAAATAAAGGTGCTACCTCCTCCCCTCACCTTGGCCTCTCCCCCCAGCCATAAGCATGAATGATTTCAGGTGTGTTAGGATTCTCCCAAGAAATAGAAGCAACAGGATGTGTATTTATAGAGGTTGTGTGGACTGTATGAAATTCACGGGGGAAGCCGACAATTCCACCAAGTTAACATTGACATCAGAGGGCAACCTGAGGCAGAATTCCTTTTTCCTCATGGAACTTAAGACTCTTCAACTGAATGGATGAGGTGTATCCATGTTACTGAGGGTTGGTTATAAGTTTTCCTCAGTCAACTGTTTTAAATGTTAATCACATCTAAATATGCCTTTACAGCAACATCCAGACTGATGTTTTACCAACAGTTAGGCACTATAGCCTAGTCAAGATGACAGAAAATTACCATTGCAATCGGTAACTTGTTAGTTCTCTTCAAACTCATCAAAGGTTTGTTGTAATCTCAATTAAATTCCAAGAAGGCTTTACAAAACATAGACAGGCTCATTCCAAAATTCACATGAAACTACAAAGTAACTAGAATAGTCAAAATACTTTGAAAAGGAAGATCAAAGTTGAAATATTTACATTACACAACTTCAAGACTAACTACAAAGCTATGATGATCAAGACAATGTGGTATTAGTGAAAGGAGATACACACAGATCAACGGAATAGAAGGTTATATAGGTATCAATTCACACATTGGTCAATTGATTTTCCAAAAAGGGTACAAAAACAATTTAGTAGAGAAGGATAGTCTTTCCAACAAACAGTGCTGGACTTCCAGTCAAGACTGAGGTGTAGACAGACACACTTCATTCCTTGTTCAACCATAAGAAGGATCACAACTAACCTCAACAAAAAACACCTGGAGGTGCCAGAAAGTCAAACTCTATGGAAGTCCAACAATCAAGGATTTAAAGAAGCCATATTCATCCATAGAGGTAGGAGGGGTAGACACACGGAACCAGGACAGAAAGAACACAGTGACGAGATGGTGGCAGCTGGTGGAACAGGTGGTCCCACATTCACATGTGGTGAATAAAAATCAGGTGGAATACCTTGGGAGCATGCAATCCCAGCCCCAGGCCAGATTACACAGCCCAGGGTTCCAGCCTCAGGAAAATAGTCTCATAACTTCTGGCTGTAAAAAAACAGTCGGGATTGAGAAGGCAGAAGAAACTATCAGTCTCTCAGAAGTCCAATTAAAGGGCCCACCCAGTCTTAGAATGTACACAAACTCATCCATTCTGGGAACCATCACCAGGGTAACAGCTAGAAGGGTACCAGTGGCATACGGAAAAGAGTGAAGTGACCGGAAATCGGGCAACTGCCGAGCAAGCCTCCAGCAGCCAGGCAGCAACACTGTCCCCTCTCCAATCACCAGAAAGTGGTGAAATGGGTTGTCCTGCCTTGGCTAATACTTAATCTCCACCCCATACACCTTAACAGGTGGGCTAAGACAAGGAATCACGGCAGCTCTACCTAATACACAGAAACACACACAGGGAGGCTGCCAAGTCGAGGAGACAAAGAAATATGCCCCAAATGAAAGAACAGAACAAACCCCCAGAAAGCAAACTACATGAAACAGAAATAGCCAACCTATCAGAGGCAGAGTTCAAAATACTGACTATAAGGATGCTGCCAAACTCAAGAGTATGGCAAAAGCATAAGGGAAGAAATGAAGGCTATACTAAATGAAATAAAATTCCATGGGGGGAAAAAAAAATTCCATGCAGAACAGAGAAAGGATGGAAGCCAGGGTTCAAATCAACAATTTGGAACATATGGAAGAAATAAACATTCAATCAGAACAGCATAAACAAACATAATGAGGACAGAAGGCAATGACTCTACAACAACTCCAAAAGTGCCAATATCTGAACTGTAGGGATGCCAGAATGAGAAGGGCAAGAAACAGAAAACTTACGTGAAAAAAATGAAAGAAAACTTCCCTAATTTGGTGAAGGAAATAAGACATACAAGCCCAGGAAGCAGAGAGTCATGCCCAAACAAGGTGGACCCAAAGAAGACCACACCAAGACATATCATAATTAAAATGCCAAAGGTTAAAGATAAAGAGAGAATTTTAAAAGCAATAAGAGAGAAGCAGTTACCTACAAAGGAGTTCCCATAAGACTATCAGCTGATTTCTCAAAAGCTTTGTGCCCTGGCAGGTGAGGCTCAGTGGACTGAGCACCAGTCAGGGCACATGCCTAGGTTGTAGGCCAGCAGCAAACACACACTGGTGTTTCTCACACACTCTTTCTCCCTCCCTTCTCTTCCATCTGAAAAATGAATAAATAAATCTCAAGAAAAAAAAAAAAAAAAGAGGAGGAGGAGGAAGAAGAAGAAGAAACTTTGTAGTCAAGGGAATGGCAGTAAGTATCCAAAGTGATGAAAAGCACTTTGGGTCCACCTTGTTTGGCCTAAAATCAAGATTACTCTTACCCATAAAGCTATCATATAGAATGGAAGGACGGATAAAGTGCTTCCCAGACAAGGTAAAGCTAAAGGAGTTCATCACCAAGTCCTTATTATATAAAATATTAAAGAGACTTATTTTTTAAAAAAAGATCAAACCTATGAACAACATACTCACAACTATTAAACAGCTGAATCGAAGAAAAAAAAAATTAAGCCAACAAGCAGAACAGGATCATAGACTGAAAATTATCTGAAGGGTTATCAGCTGGAAGGGAGAGGAGGGAGCATGGGGGGAAAGGTACAGGGATTAAGAAGCATAATTGGTAGGTACAAAATGGACAGGGGAATGTTAAGAATAGTATAGGAAATGGTTAAGCCAAAAAATTTATATGCCTGACCCATGGACATGAACTAAGGAGGTGGGGGGTAGTTACTAAAGGGAATGGGGGTACTGGACAAATGGGGGGAAAAGAGGGAAAATTAGAACTGCAACAGCATAATCAATAAAATACACTTAAAAAACAACTCATAAAAACAGACAACAGTGTAATGATTGTGGTAGGGGTGGGGATATAGGGGACATAAATGGTAACTGGAAAAAATACAATTAAAAATAAACTACGGGTAGAGAGGGTGGGGAGAGGGGAGCAGGGGGGAAATGAGATGAATGTAATATTAACATCAATTAAAAATAAAATTAAAAAATGGGGAAAAATGAACTACATATTAAAAAACAATTATGGTAAAACCTTTTTTTATTTTTTTAAATAAAAAAAGCTCCTCAAAGTGGGCATGGTTGTAAATATTGTGACTGTGATTAATGCTACTGTACTGTACATTTAAAAATGGTTAAAATGGTAAATTATATGAAGTGTATTTTATCACACAAAAAATACCAAGAAAGAAAATGGTGCTGAAACAGCCAGATATCCATGTCTAAAAATTTTAATTTGTTCCATGTTTTGCAACATATTTCTAAAAACAGAAAATGGATCACAGACCTAATGTAAAGCCTAACCCTTATAAAAAGTATTTTAAAAAATGTAATGTAAATCCTAATACTATTACACTTTTACAACAGAAGAAATCTAGTGACCTTGAGTTAGGAAAAAAATTCTTAGGTATTACACTGGAAACATTAATTCATAGAAGAACAAAGTGATACACTGGACATGATAAAAACTAAGAATTTTTGTCTCTGAAAGACAGTTATGTGAATGAAAAGACAAAGAAGACTGGGAGTAAATATTTTAAAAGATATAGCTGAAAGGGGGCTTGTTTCCAGAATACATAAAGAACTATCACAACTCAATTTAAAAATAAAAAGATGAAAAACGAGCAAATGATACCTCAGACAAGGGTTTGATATCCAAACTATATGAAGAACTTATGTGACTCAACACCAGGAAGACAGAGAGCCCAATTAAAAAATGGGCAAAGGTCCTGAACAGACACCCCTCTGAAGACATACGAAGGGCCCAACGGCATATGAAAGGATGCTCAACATCACTAGCCACCAGATAGATGCACATTAAAACCACAATGAGATACTACTTCACACTGTCAGAATGGCAATCATCAACAAATCAACAAACAACAAGTGCTGCTGAGGATGTAGAGAAAAGGGAACCCTGGTGATCTGTTGGTGGGAACAAATGCAGAACTGGTGCAGCCACTATGGAAAACAGTATGGAATTTCCTCAAAAAACTAAAAATGGAACTGCCTTTTGAGCCAGTGATTCCCTGCTAGGATTATACCTGAAGAATTCTGAAACACCAATTCATAAGAACCTATGGACCCCTATGTTCATAGCAGCACTATTTACAACAGCCAAGTGCTGGAAACAGCCTAAGTGCCCATCAGAGGATGAATGAATCAAAACACTTTGGCACATTTACACAAAGGAATATTACATAGCAGAAAGAAAAAAAGGAGCTCCTACTTTTTGCAGCAACATGTATGGAACTGAGGGCATTATGCTTAGTGAAATAATCCAATGAATGAAAGACAAATAATACCATCTGATCTCACCCATTACAAGACACTAATGAACAAAACAAACAAGCAAAACAAAACCAGAGACATGAATACAAGGAACAGACCTTCAGGGTGCAGAGGGGATGGGATGGAAGAAGGGGAGGAGGCAAAGAAGGGAAAAAGTTTAGTCAAGGAACTAGCATGATGACCCATGATGGACTTGGACAACATGTGGGATTGACTCTGTGTGTGTGTGTGTGGGCTGGGGGGGGGGGGGGGGG
>PVIW01003136.1:0-55047 GCA_004026585.1 Noctilio leporinus | reverse complement strand
CTTTTTTTTTTTTTAATGACAAAAAGGACAATCCTATCAGAGGCTTAGAAGAGTTGACTACTTATGAAGACTCAGACTCCCAAATTCCTCTGCTGGTGAAATAGTTGTTTATTCTTTTTCGTAGAAAAATACACCTGTCCCCTCCTAGCAGAAGACAACCAGAAAAAATCACCTAGTTAACAGCATCAAGCTCAAAGGCAAGGACTTTTGTCTTATCAGGTCCAGATGTGGCCTCTCTTCACAGAGAGCTATTTACTGGATTGGCCAAAAAGTTCACTTGGTTTCTCCCACTGGATAGGTCTACTTAACTGTCTTAAAACTTCATTGGAAACAATTTTGTTAAGTTGTATTGTGACAGCTGTCATAGCAGCATGCATTTTTTATTAAAAAAAAAAAATCAAAACTGGTGAATTTTAATACTGAAGATGGAAGAAAATATGCAATAATTTGGTGTATTACACTTTATTATTTCAAGAAAGGTAAAAACACAACTGAGGCACAACAAGTTTGTGCAGTGTATGAAGGTGCTGTAACTGATCAAACGCTGTCAAAACTGGCTTGTGAAGTTTCTTGGTGCTACTGACATTTTGGCCAAATAATTCATTGCTGTAGAGTTATCTTATGCATTGGAAGATGTGTAGCAGCATCGCTGGCCTCTATCCACTAGAAACCAATAGCAGGAGATTGCCAACATACTCAAAATGTCCAAAGCAATAGTTACAGTTGAAAATGAAAAATGTATCTTGTATTTCATGGAAAAAAACCATGCAGACTTTTTGACCAATCCAATACTGAAACAAGTTACATACTACTCTCAACACACACAATACACAATGGTGAAAGCAGTTAAGTATAACCATCAAAAGCACTCCCTTTCAAGAGAGGAGGAGCAGGAGACACGGTTGGGTTAAGGGTTCACAGCAATCATAAATCCAACTGAACAAAAGCTCTCTGTTCTGGGGGTGGGGAGTGCTCTGATCACTGGGAGGAGTTTCTCAGTCCAGTGTCTCTGTACCTCTTGACTGGAGCCTCCAGGAAAGTAAAGACCAAAAACATTAAAACTCCAAATCTCTAAAAAACACTTAGGTTTCTTATCTGTTTGATTCTAGCCAGCTCCAAGTGCCAGTAACCAGAACTACAGTTTTTTCTAAATGTCTCTCAAATTTACTATACATTAATACTCTTACCATGCTTTACCAATGCTAACAGGGTAGTTAGTCCCCATTCTCAAAAATCTCTTTACAATTTTCTCATTCAGTTTATCTGCTCTCATGACTTCAATTATATTATCACCTCCATGCTACAGAATTTCAGTCCTTCATATTAATCAGCTATCTCTACTACCAATAGTCATTTCAACCTAGCTCAAAAAATTAAATCCACTACTAAAAGACATATCACTTTGTCCACTCCCATCAGTTTCCCCTCCAAACTCTCACCTTTTTTTTAAACAAAGAACTCACCTTTTATTCCCAAAAGCTGATCATCCATTTTTAAAGATTCCTCTTTTCAAACATCTAAGCATTCTTTCTTCCTCCCTTTATCTCTATTAAACTGAAATAGCCTCCAATCTTCTTCAGTGCTAGTTTCTTCCCATTTCCAATCTATTCTTGTAAAACATCTTCCAAACAGTGATTTATTCATGACTCAAAAACCTTTAAGGGTTCCTTCGGTTAAAACATTAAAATCCAAACTAGTAGTATTCAGTGCTCTCCACTCCTACAAAATGTGTTCTATCAGCCGCTAGTCTTCAAACCACATCCCAGCCCTCTACTCATGCTGTTACAGCATTTCCCAAAGTGTTCCTTATAATTAACCAAATAAAATACTAATCTTTAGAGATGTATAATCTAAAAAGAAAAATGATGCTGCTTCCTTTCCTTAAACAGTCAACGGTATCTCAGAGAATTTTTATAACTTATCTAATAATGCTTATTAACATCTTAACCATTTTTGGGGGAAATGCTAGGCTATTAAACTGTCTCCTGGATAGGCTACCTCTATTCTGTTATATTGCTTTCTGCCTTATCAGTAGCACCTTCCCCTTATCTATCTATACACATCTAAATTCCTCCACTGAAGTTCTCCTTTCTCTGTACTCTTCCCTGACAACTGGAACCCTCTTTGATTTTCCACTTCTCTGAACTTTTACACAATTATCTGTATCATGCTATTAGTAAAGTTACATTGATTTATATTACCAACTACACATTGGCTTACATTGTTGATCACTACTTTAAATATCCCCAACAAATCTGTTATGTCTCTAGGGAATATGAACATATACATATTTTTCTTATAAACTACACGATATAAAAATGAGAGTGCTATTTAATTTGACTACAGTTCTACTCTAAGAAACATGTTCAATTCCTCCCTTTTCTCAAGTTCTTAAACTTTCACTATCCCTTTGTCCCAAGTAGGTAAGAGGCCAAAATTTAAGCACCAAAGGCATTTATAAAAGAAATGTTTCCGACTTTCCCCTTCATATGCAAGGAAAAAAAAAAAAAAAACTTCACTGTAGTCTAATGTGTAGGCTGTTGTCTGAAAGCAAGTGCCTTCTTCATATTATATAGGCAATAAAGCAGGGATAGTCTTAACAGTCATAATCTATCTTCACCTGTGGCTAGAGTGGCTCAGTAGATTGGCAGCCACCCTGAAAACCCGAAGGAAACTGGTTCAATTCCTTAGTCAGGGCACATAACTAGGTTGCAAGCCAGGTCTCCAACCAGGTCCTTAGATGGAAGCAGGTGAAAGGCAACCATACATTGATGCTTCTCTCCCTCTCTGCCTCTCTCCCCGCCCTTCTCTGAAAACAGTAAAATCTTCAAAGTGTTCATAGAACCATAAAATGCTCTGGACACTCGTAAAACAACTAAATATTCACATCCTAACCAAGCTGGTACTATGAACAAGGCTCGCTAACCCAATCACAGGGTATTTTGACACCAAAAATCAAGTTCACTCTTACTAGTACATAAAATTTCTTTTCTAAAAAGTACAATCCGAAATATCCATTAATCAAAAATAGGAAAGGATAAAACCTTTTTATTATAGAAAAATTTTAAATATTGAGTTAGCCAAAAAGTTCCCTTAGTTTTCTCTGTAAAATAAGGCACATTTTTCATTTTTACCAATAACTTTTATTGATCTAGATATTCTAAGTATGTTGGCTATCTCCCACATGGTATTACAATGATTGCTCTCAATGTTTCATTTGGATTGCTATCAACTTCAACCTGACCACTGAGCATCATCCAGCTAAAAATCTCCTGCATGAAACTTGGCAAACCATTTTTGACACGTTCCACCAGTCACAGCACCTTCTCCGTACACTACCGAAATCTTTTGTTGTGGTTCAATTGCGTTTTTACCTTTCTTGAAATAATAAAGCATAATACACCGAAAATCTTGCATGTTTTCTTCCATCTTCAATATTGAAATTGCCACACAAAAATTAATCAATTTTATTATTTTAAATGCATGCTGGGGAGACAGCTGCCACAATATAATCTAACAAAACTATTCTGAATGACATTAAAAACAACTAAGCACTACTAGAGCCATCTTACAGAAATAAAACAAATTAACTTTTTTGGCCAACCTAATATATACACAAGTAGAATATAACAAACCCCAACGTATCCATCACCCACCTTCTGCAATCAACTCTGACAACTGCTTCAGCTATATCCCATGCTGCTTCTGTTATTTTGAAACAAATGGCAGGCATAACTTTTCATCCACAGATATTTCTGTATGTACTACTCAAAAAACTTCATTTTAAAAATCTCTCATGTTATTCTTAGAATTCACAAAACTTAAGGTGTTAAAAGACTTTGGGACAAGAAAATTTTAAGTCTTCTAAATTCCCTCATTATAGGCAAGACAAAATAAGTCTAAAATCCCTTTTATTTCTCTTGGTTTTTCCCCACTCAGATTTATGGGATGATTTCTGCAATAATTATAAATTCCAGGAGTCTGTGAAGAGCTACAAATTTAATATAATTACACAATTGGTAGTGGTAAGAAACAGGTACCATGCATGTCACACATCTGAGCAAAGTTATTTCAGAAGCAAGTAGCAAAATTTACATTATATGTTACCACACAAGTTTATGTTATTCTGCATCTATTACTGATACTTCTTCATTCTTAAAAAAAAAAAAAAAACCCAGAAAGATAAATAAGAAATTATTCAATTCCAAAAGGAGACAACCACTTTACATAAAACACAAAACAAAGAATGTATGTGATGTTAAAGAAGTAATTTAAGGCAGGCAGGAGTTAGGAAAGGCTATGTGACAAGATAGCATCTGAGCTAAGTCTTGAAAGATGTTATCCAGAAGACTAATCCTCTACTCTCTGTTCCTGAAGTTCAGTATCAGTATACTGCTTACTGCATTATAGTAGAATCTTCTACAAGTTTGTCTAGCCCAATGGTTCTCAAAGAGAAGAGAGGGTTTTGACATCCAGGTGATATTTGGCAATTATCTGAAGCCATTTTTACTGTCAAGACTAGAGGGCAGGACAGGCCTTGGCTGGTGTGACTCAGTGGGCTAAGCATCTCCCTGAGAGCCAAAGGTCGCTAGGTCAAATCCCAGTCAGGGTACACGACTGGGCTACAGGTCAGGTTCCCAGTTGGAGGTGTATCTCTCACACACTGATGTTTCTCTCCCTCTCGTCTCCTCTCTAAAAGTAAAAAAGACTGGAGGGTAGGGGGTACTACTGGCATTTAATTAAAAAAAAAAAAAAAAATGAGAGATGCTGCTAAACATTCTATGTTACATTATGAACAACTAACTTGAGCACATATATCATATTTATTTTTGTATCCCCAGCATCTGGCACAGCAGGAACTCTATAGATATTTATAGACTCACTAAACCACAACTTAAAAGTAATGGAATGTCATTTCATATTTCAATTAAACCTCAATAAAGCTTTAGTAAAAAAATAAATAAGGCAATTGTAAGAGCCAATGAAAATTTGAAAGGTAACAACATATGAACAACTTCCAATGTCATCCAAAATTAAAAATGCACATAATCTCTAACCCAGGAACTTTGCTAGTATATCCTTTAGATATATGTACGTAGATATACATACGTTCTTTAAGAAAAAAAAATGTGTATAAGGAAACTCATTATAGTATTTGATAAAAGATTGCAAATAAATACCCATCAATAAGGGTTTTATTAAATAACAAGATACTTAAGAACTGCTATTGCCATTGCTAAAAATAAGATAGCTCTATACTATAACATTAAGAGATACAAACAAACAAAAAAAATCAGAGCAGAATAGTTATGACACAGTAAAATTTCAGGGAATGGCAGAGAAAATATAGAGAATATATATAGAGAGAAAACATATATATTGGCAGTCCATACATTAAAAGAAAAATACCAGTAACAACAGTTATCTCCAAGGAGGGAAACTGGGGGTTAACATAAGGAAGAAGAAACTTTTTAATGACTACCCTTTTAAACTTTCTGAATCTGTACCTTGCGCAGGAAGGTACTGCTTCTTTAAGAACTACAGTAGTCCCTTCTTATCTGAAGTTTTCACTTTCTCAGGTTTCAGTAACCCTGAGGTCAACTGCAGTCTGAAAATATTAAATTTCCCCAACCATCAACAAGGCCATGGCTAATGATCTAGGATCACCCAAAGCAGATGATCCTCCTCCTAACATGTCATCTGTTGTTTCTGCTGGTCCTCACTCACTGTTGTTGGTTCTCAACAGTAGCCTAACATTAGTCACAACGCCTATGTCCTTCACCTCACTTCATCTCATCACATCGGCATTTTATCACATCGTCAGAAGTAAAAGATATTTTTGAGACCACGTTCATATAACTTATTACAATACATTGTTATTGTTCTATTTTATTGTTATTAATCTCTTACTGCACCTAGTTTATAAATTAAACTTTACCATAGGTATGTATGCACAGAAACAATCAGAGTACATAGAGGGTTTGGTACTATCCATGGTTTCAGGCACCCCTAGGGAGTCTTGAAACACATGCTCCAAGGATAAAGGGGGTGTGGGTGGGGGTGGAGAAGGGATTACTATAAACTTTTTAAAAAGAATCTGAAATACAACAAAAAGAGGAGAAGCATGAAAAAACAAATTAAATGTTATTACAATGGCCTAGACTAACAAAATGAGTATGGAGCAAAAGAACATCACAAAAATATTCAAAATATTTTTAATTAAAAAAAAAAAAAGACTTGGTGCTCTAGCTGCTGTCACTTGGTTAGAGCATCATTCCATCTACCAAAATCATACAGAAGGAGACAAAAGATCGATGTTTCTCTCTCACATCAACCTTTCTCTCTTTCTCTACCTTCCTCCCTCTCTAAAATCAATAACTATACACATATTTTTAAAAATAAAAAGGACTTGGAAACGCCTAACAGAAAACAGAGAAGTTAATCCTATACCTGCATCTGAGCTGCTAAAAGTAACTAGAGGAAAAACACAACTGTGCTAATTACTCTGGTGGGTACACAGTAACCCCTGCAATTCTACATCTCACCAGTAATTTCACTTTCCAATTCTCTCAAATGACCACTTCATTCTTCTTCCTTCTTCAATTTCTAACACTTGCCCTCCTCACCTATCTCAGCTTGTTTTTTATTACAAAAGGAAATTTAGAAGCAATCTGACAAAAATTACCGTATCTCTCTACCAACATATCTGCCTCTGCAAAACTCTATCTATGCCTTTCCCATTAAAACATGATTATCTGCAATTTTACGTGGCCAATCCCTATTCCTGTATCCTAGTATTTCATCTTGATTGCCTTCTTAAAAACTTCAACTATTATACCTTCTTCCTGCCTCATCAATCTCTCACTTTTTCTTTTAAAGATTTTTAAAATTTATTATTTTTAGAAGAGAGGGAAGGGAAAGAGAGGCAGAGAGGGAGAGAAGCATCAATGCATGGTGGCCTTTCACCTGCCTCTAGCTGGGGACCTGGCTGGAGACCTGGCTTGCAACCTGGTTATGTGCCCTGGCTGGGAACTGAACCAGTGACTTTTGGGTTCGCAGGCCAGCACCTTATCCACTGTGTCACCAGCCAGGGCTTAATCTCACTCTTTACTGAGACATTTGGAGAAAAGCTCTGCCATAACCTCAAATCCATCTCTAATTACTATCTCCTATTTGAATGTTCCTCTTCAAAAACAACTTAAACTATTTGTCTGTGATTATTGTCAATACTTCCTTTCTTACTTCCCTTAATCTCCTTCTCTAGTCGGGATTTACTCCCCAGAACTCCACTGAAACAACTTGTCACCAACAACCAGAATCCCATTCTCTTCCTACATACCCTCCACAATATCTGAAAAGTTAAGAACTCTCTCCTACTTAAGTAATTTATTCACTTGGCTTCCAGGATTACCACTCTCTCCTGGGAGCTCCTTCTTGTTTCCTTTATCTGGCTTCTTCTCTATTTCTCACCCTCTAAATGTTAAAACTGTTCTAGGATTCAGCCATAAAGATTTCCCTCAATTTGGTTAAGTTTCAGTTCCTGAATTCTATTTGGTCCTTTTATAAATCTGCTATGTAATTTTTGTTAGTCTCCAATTCTCGCTTAAAAGTTTTCAATGCTAATTTTTATCAACAAGACTAGCAATTTTTAACCTTTTTCATCCTATAAACTAATTACTTAAATTCTTTGGTACACCAAAAAATTTTTTTGCCAATCTGAGGGAAAATAGGTATAATTTTGATCACCTATTTTGATCTATTCACAGCAAACGACTATTGTTGTGTTGTACTGTTTTGTTTTTTTGACAATTTAAAGGAAAAGAGGTCAGGTACCTCTGACTAATCAGTTACTGCATTTTTTAAAAAATTTTGCAGCACACTGGTTGAAAATTGCTGACTGAAACCCCAGTAAATAATCTATTATCTGGAGTTACAGTAATTCTATTGTCTGTTGTTTCTCCTAGTTCTCACTCATATCTCATTGCCTCAAATGTCTGGTCACCTTTGATTCTGTGCTGAGCATTGCATTTGGAAAACCTAGAATGCTGATCAGAAATCAAACTCCCAACCTTGGTCTATTAGGACAATGCTTGAATCAACTGAGCTCTTTGGCCAGGGCCCTATGACATTTTTGATTTCTCTGTGAGATTCTCCCCCGACCAGATGGCTCGGTTGGCTGGACCATCATCCCATATACCAAAAAGGTGCAAGTAAACTCCAGTCAGAGCACATATCTAGGTTGGGGGTCCTATCCCTGGTTCAGGAAAAACAAGAAGCAACTGATAATGTCTCTCTTTCTTGCTAAAAGCAAAATACACACACATATATATGTACATATATATACATATACATAATACCTATATGCATATATATGTACACATATATGTGTCTGTTCAGAAAGTATCCAACCATGTAATATGAAAAATAAGATATTTATTGAAAAAATACAAGATACAAGAAGCACCGTACATAAAAAACAATGACTCCTTTCAAAGTAGGCACCTTAGGACCTGACACCTCTCCCAATCACCATCAGCTAGCTGCCCTGAATCACATCGATGGTCTGAAATCTCGTCCCTTTCAAAAGTGATTTTAGTTTTGGAAAGTCAGGAATTAAAGGGCACCAATTCTGAGCTATGAGGGGGGCTGAGTCATATGGGTGAATTGATGTTTCACAAAAACACTCTGTACAAGATGTGAAGAAACTGCCAATCACCAGTTGCCCATAGCTACAGTTTTCTGAGTCATCTGAGTAATTTCCAGAGGAATGTTCAAGCCTAATGCAAAATTTGATGCAAAGTTATCATTGCTCTACACACTCAGTCATTTTTAATGCAATGGCCACGTAGAACACCTGCTCACTCACACCCCCGCTAATTAGTATAGTGATGTCGTCAGTTGTTCACACGTGCACATTCCAGTCCACTCTCTTGGCTGCCAACTTACACTGATATTGGGCAAACTGTTCTCATTATATTAACAATGGCTGGGCTTTTCCCAGACAGACCTCAGGTGAGGATTATATCCTTCCATAAGGGTTATTAAAAGAAGTTTCCTGTGAGATTCTTACCATGTAGCCAAATGTTACAAAGCTATTACCCATATGATTTCATCTGGTAGTATCCATACACATCAATGACTCCAAAAATTTTATCTCTAGCCCAGATTCTGATATCCAACTGTTTCTCTTGACCATCCACTTGGGATTTCTAGCAGGCATTTCAAATTTAACAAAGCTGAAACATTAAGTCTTAATTCTCCCTTTACCCCATTCCTTCTACCAACCTAGTCCATCTCATTACCCTCTTTCGCCAGCATTACTACATCAGCCTTTCCAACTCACCCCACGGCAGCCCCCATCCCTTCATCCCTATCTGCTACAGGGATCTTTATAAAACATAAATAAAATTATGTTATTTCCCTACTCGAACGAATCCTTTCAATGTTTTCCCATTGGAAAAATAAAATCCAGCCCTGACAGACTCAGGGCTTTGAGCGCCTGCCTGCAAATCAAAAGGTCACCAGTTGGATTCCCCATAAAGCACACGCCTGGGCTGCCAACCAAGCCCCCACTACCTAAAATAACTACCATCCTCCATTGTTTTTCAATATAACCTTGTACTCCATAAAACAGCCTTTTTCTTCATAATACTCTAAAATTATTGTGTTGCTTATTTGTCTTCGTTCATTTAAACACAAAATTCATGATGATGAGTAATTTTTTTTCATTGTTGCCTGAGATTGTAAAAAGCATTACCTGGAATACTATAGTATACCCTCGAACATCTGTTGACTTGAATGAATGACTGACCTCTCTAATCCAGGTTGTAGGGAGCATGGCACTATTCATTACAGGAAAACTTAAGATTTCTAAAAAGTATCACACGTCAAGCACGCTCATAAAATCAAGTTGGATGCAAAAACTGTCCTCACAAATCAATAAAGTGACCAACTAATTTAGAGACTAGGTTTAATAAAGTTATAATTTTAGATTAAAATAATATCACATGATAAAACAAGGTCTCAAAGGAAGAGGATTCTAATGAAAATCACACATTAGGTGATTTCCTTCTGTTGTGTTCATCCTGAATTCTACTTTGCATTATTATTGACTACGTTATGTAAATTAAATGTTTAATTAAAATTAAATATTCTAATTCATTAAATTAAAATTCAGAAAAGGATGAGAGGAAATAAAAAAGATTTTTCTAAAGAGAAATTCAAGGTGGCAGGAGTAAGTGGAGCCACACCAATCTTCTCCCAGGACTGGAATTACAACTTAACTGTGGAGAGAGATCATTCAGAATAATCAAAAGAGCACTAAATAGAGAGAAGCCTTATAACCACAGACAGAACAAAAAAAGTCACTTCATCACAATGCGACTGGTAGGAAGTGCGGAAATACAAGAGGGCTGGCTAGGCTACTACAGGCCCCAGTTAAAGGGATGGAGAAACATCTCAGCAGTTGGTGGTTCCACCTGAGATGGGTGGGGTCTAAAGTCTCAGCTGGGCTTTCCAGCCTACATCAACAAAGCTTAAGAGTAAAACAGCATCCAGCTGTGGAAAGCAAAAAACCTTGGGATTTTGCGGACTTGAGAGAGACAGCTAGAGACAGAGTTCTTAAAGGGACCATGAATGAAAATACATTGGCACCCAATTACCCTAGTTTCCAGAAGGAGAGCAGAATGGACTAGAGATGCTTAAGGAGCGTTTGAGGCAGTGGCTTTGAGGAGAGTAGTAAGGGAGTAAGTCCATGGGGTCCCAGTGCAGACCCATACCCCAGAAAGCAGGCAGAACCACTCTTCTTAAAGTGGCAGCAATAGCACCGCCCCAGGACTTAATCTACCCCACCCCCAGTGCCTAAACCTAACAGTTGATCACAGATCAATTGGATTAGTAACTGAAGGAGACAAAGAGTGGCTCTCTGGTAGTCTCAAACAGGCTGCCTAAACCCAAACTAGGACACAATCTGACATCATCAAGGGCAGATCCAGGAAGTAAAGAAAGTGCACCTTTACAACAGTATACAAGACTTGGTGGGTGGAGTGACTCTCAATCAGCTAACCGGAGGGAAGGACCCACAAAAGAACAACACAACATCAAAAACCCAAGTACAACCAGTCAGCCCAAATACATAGCATAAAGGGCATCCCAAAGCCATCGATTTCAGGAGATCAAGGAGACAGTACTACCGAATCCCACAGGTCTCCTACCACAGAAGGTCACACCACAAAGCTAGGGAATCAAAGCAGATCAATCTAAGGAGCAGAAACAAGTTACCTAAAAGGGGAGGCAAAGAAACAACCCACAATCAAAAGGAAAGGAGAAATCCCCAGAAAGATTTCTAAATGAAATAGAGGCACACAAACTATCAGATATGGAATTCAAAAATAATGATGACAAAGAAGCTTAATAAGCTCAGTGAGCTCAAAGATAACTACAAACAACTCCAGGGGAACTACAAAGAACACCAAGGAAGTTACAAAGAACTTAACTGAGAACTAGACCAGCATTAAAAAGGACAAACTATCAATAAGAGCCAGGATGAAATGAAGAATACAACTTCTGAATTGAAGAATATAATAGAGGGAATCAGAATCAGGCTAAAGCAAGTAGAGGATCAAATCAGCGAACTGGAGGACAACATAGAAAAAGGTTCTAAGAAAGTGCAAAAGAAATGAAAAAAAAAAAAAAAAAAAAACTGAAAAAGAATGGAGAGGTTTTAAGAGAGCTGCAGGACAACATGAAATGCGATAGTAACTGTATCACAGGGATACCACAGGAGAAAAGCAAGGGATAGAAAACCTGTTTGAAAACGTGATGACAGGAAACTCCCCTAATCTGGAGAGAGAAAAATTCACCCAAGTTCAAGAAGCACAGAGGGTCCCAATGAAGATGAACCTAGGCACACCCACTCTAAGACACATCATAATTAAAATTGCACATTTAAAAGACAGGCAGAGAATCCTAAAAGCATGAAGAGAGAAACAGCTAGTAACTTATTAGGGGGGCTCTGATAAGGTTATCAAATGACTTCTCAACAGAAACACTACAAGCCAGAAGGAAATGGCAAAAAATATTCCAAGCAATGTTAAAAAAAATAATAATAATAAGTCTACAACCAAGGATACTCTACCCAGCAAGGCTCTCATTCAAAATGGAAGGTGAAATAAGGAGTTACCCTGACAAAAGAAGGCTAAAAGAATACCTCTCCACCAAATCAGCACTGCAAGAGATGCTGAAGGGTTCTGCTTTAAGAAGGTGAAGAAACAGAGAGACTGGAACATAGGTACAAAGGAGGGAAATGACAATTAGTAAGTAAATACCTATCAATAATAAGCTCAAATGAAAATGAATTAATTACACCAATCAAAAGACATAGGGTAGCTGAATGGATAAGAAAACATGACCCACACATATGCTATCTACAGGAGACCCACCTCAGAACAAAAGATCTACATAGATTGAATGTGAAGGGATGGAAAAAAATATTTCAAAAAAATGGACATGAAAAAAATAGCTGGGGTAGCACCACTTACCTCAGACAAAATAGAATTCACAAAAAAAGGCCACAGAAAAAGACAGAGAAGGACATTGCATAATACTTAAGGAAACAATCCATGAAGAAGATATACCCCTTGTAAACATACATGCACTGAACATAACAGCATCCAAATATATAAGGAGAATCTTGGAGGACTTCAATAAGGATATTGGCCCTCGAATGTGGCACAGTGGATAAGGTGGGGTGACCTGCAAACCCAAAGGTCACTGGTTTGATTCCTAGTCAGGGCACATAACCAGGTTGCAAGCTAGGTCTCCAGCCAGGTCCTTAGCTGGAGGCAGGTGAAAGGCAACCATACATTGATGTCTCTCTCCTTCTCTGCCTCCCTTCCTTCCCCTCTCTCTAAAAATAAATAAAATCTTAAAAACAAAACAAAACAAAAAAATAGACGTTGAACCATTTGTTGAAGATGCATCTAATGAGTCTAATCAGTTAACCTCGCCAATATTCCATGGTTTAAATCATATTGCTACATCAGAATAATACTAACACTACATTTACCAATGCAAATTAAATACATATTTGAGACTGCTATAAGTTATTTTCTTGAAGAAGTTAGTCAGGAATCTGTGAGCACTATTTTCCATAGAATACTAAGAGTGTATTTATGGTGTGTGACATAAAATTAATTAATGCCCTTAACATAAAAAGATACCATTTTTCTTCAATGCCTTACAAAATTGTTGTGGGGGGAAAACAAGTAAATGAATCCAAATGACAACAATGAAAAGCTGCTAAAACACTTAGTTGGAAATCTGAGACGGGGATGCACATCAATGAAACACAGTTCTTGTCTGAATCTTAATTTCAACAAATCAATTCTAAAGACATTTTTTAATCAATGGAGAGAAACTGAACACATTTTTTGAGAATTTTAAGTAATATTAAAAGATTACTATAAATTTAGGATATTGTAATTAATGATGCTATATGTATTCTTTTAAAAACCCCTTATTTAAAAAAAAAAAAAAAAAAAAAACCCTTATTTATTATAGCATCAGTTCTAAAGCTTAATCTGATAACAAGATCACTTTTACTCTTTAAAATTACTAAGGCCCTGGCTAGGCGGCTCAGTTGGTTGGAACATCATCCCATGCACCAAAGGGTTGCAAGTTCAATTCCTAGTCAGGGCACATAACCTAGGTTGCAGATCTGACCCCTACTTGGGGTGCTTACGGGAGGCAACCCATCAACTGACTGAAGTTTCTCACATCAGTGGGGGGGGGGGGGGTCTCCCTCCCCCACCCCAACTCTCTCTCTAAAATCAATAAACATGACCTCAGAGGAGGAGTAAAAAAAAAAATTACTGACTACTTCAAGGAGCATTTGTTTATGAGAGTTATACTTAGGTGCTAGAGAACAGGCATGAAGGAGAATGAATTGGCACATGGTAACAAAAAGGGGTGATGAAATACTGTATCTTGATTATGGTGATCACACAACTGTGCAGCGGTCAAAAGGTGCAGAATTGTGCACTAAAACGGGTGACTTTTACTACACATCAATTACATCTATAAAAAAATTAAAAAATTTAACATTTGTGGAACTCAAAGGGCCTTTGTGTACATAAGCATGTATATCTATTAATATTTATATTAGAAGTCAAAACATATCATTTTAAAGATGTATTAATTTTAAACTTATTAAGTGTTAATATAGGTAGCATTTTTAATGAAAAATGTATTTTCAAAAAACTTTAGTGAGAATATTTTTGATATTCTTGCAAAAATAGTATCTGGCTTTGTCACTGTTCAATCTGTTGTATTACCACAAATCACATAGCCTCTGGAAAATTCCACTGTACACTACTTGTGAGGTAAAACTGGACAAGTAACATCTTAGTATTATTATGAAAATATCCTCGACCTTAATGACCTCTCCATAAAAGGGTTTCAGGGACTCTCAAACCACACTGAAAATAAATCCATTAGAATTCTAGGGTAAAATTATATAATGTCTGGGATCTGCTTTATAATATTACAGCAAAAATAACCTTTAAGCCCTGGCTGGTGGCTCAGTAAACTGAGTGCCGACCTGTGAACCAAAGAGTCACTGGTTCAATTCCCAGTCAGGGCACATGCCTGGGTTGAAGGCCAGGTTGGTCCCCAGTGGGAGTGCGTGAGAGGCAACCACACATTGATGTTTCTCTCCCTTTCTCCCTTCCATCCCTGCTATCTAAAAAATAAAATAAAATAAAATCTGTAAAAGATATATCTTTAAAAAAAATAATAAATAACATTCTGAACAGTGGGAATGGAAGAAACAAGCAAGGCAGAATGTCGATAACTACTGAAGCTATGAGGTAATCACATTATAGTTCATCACACATTTGTTTTTGTTTATTTTTGCAGATTTCTGTAATTTTTGAGGTTCTTGGTATTTTACAATCAGTTAAATCATTAATTTTTAATCAATTTCTGACTATTGTATCTTCATTCCCGCTAGATCCATTTTTCTAATTAATCGTTGGTAGTTAGTTTAGTAAGGGTCTTTGTATAACAAACTCAGTCCTTAAGTATTTTAAATATCTTCATTATACCATAATTCTTGAGTAGGGTTTACTTGCATACAGAATTTTTGGCTGCTGGTTATCTTCTCTCAGTACTATGAAGATAATACACAATAATCTCCTGGCATCCGTGTGGCTGATAGAAGTCTTTTAGTAATCTGTCTTCTCTGTGTATTAAAATTTAAGACTATTATCTCTTAAATGAGTAATTTTTGTGAAAGTCAGGGGTGGACTTAGTCTTTATTTATATTAATACATGAAGTAAAATATTCACCTGTGAACTGTATTTCTTCAACACAAGAAAATTCTCAGCCATTATCTCAGCAAATACTGTTTTTTTTTGACATTCACTCTACTCTTTCTGAAATTCCTACGTGGTTGCACGTGTATATATATATGGATTCCCAAATGAAGAGTTCAGAATTAGAAACAAATCTGAATACACTGTATACTATATGACTAATACGTCCTCAGACTATGTTTAGTGATATGATA
Source organism: Noctilio leporinus (assembly GCA_004026585.1). NCBI lineage: Eukaryota > Metazoa > Chordata > Mammalia > Chiroptera > Noctilionidae > Noctilio > Noctilio leporinus. The sequence continues at coordinate 39,478 of PVIW01003136.1, read as the reverse complement.
TAAATAAAACAATGCCTAGGTTGGTCTTCCATTTGTAAGAGAGGGCTGCAAGATTTACCAATTACTGTTATGTCGGCACAGATAATATTCACACAACTGCCCCCTACTCTTTAGCTCTAAAAAGACTGCCTTTTCCATCACACACTTCTCCTTTTCGTGCAGCCTTTTAGTATTACTTATAGTAGGCCTTAGGTAAAACCAGCAAACATTTTTTAAACTTTTAGGATTACCAATAAAAATGTTTCAGATGTCATTTCCTCCACTTACCATAAAATGAAAACATAAGGCTGATATCTTCCCCCCAGAAATGGAAAAAAGAAAGAAAAAAATCCCTGAAGCAAAACTAAAAACTAAATTAATGAAGGAAGAAAAACACACTACTAATGTAAATTAAACAGAACACCAAGTCACTGTAGTATAGTGAAGGGAGGAAACTAGTCAGTTGTGAAGCCTTGGGGACAGCTTCCTTCCTTATTCAAATGCCAAATAATAGCAGATTATTCCAAGAAAAAATTAAGTAAAATATTATTTCTAAAAATACCTAAATGGTACCTGATACAAAAGGAGTACAATAAAAGATGGCTCTCTTTCACCCTTCAATACTTTAATAAAGTTTTAAAAATCTAATTTTTTGGTAGTGTTTCCATTCTCTCCTAACTTCAAAAAGCACAGCTACCAATTAGACCACAACTATGCAGTTTTCCAAGGATAATGGGAATTCTAAACATTAGGGTTTTGCTTTAAATAAGTATTGATTTCTATAAATCTCTCTTCCTACCCCAAATATCTACCTGCATTTTAAACATGGCCAGTCTTAAAAGGACAATTCTGCATTTGGATAAAACGAAATCTGGTAGAGGGCTAAAATTTGAGACTAGGTTTTGGCTTAAATATGGGCAAGTTTTTTAACTAGAAAAGACATTGGAAAAATATGTAAATTCATGCTTTGTCTCCTTCTGCCCAGTTTCAAATATACAACAATGGCAGATAAAATAAAAATAAAAACTAGAAGTTCCCTAAAACAATATGAAATCTCAATGGGCAAGAAATGGATAGAAATGTAAGCAACAACTGGGGTTGCAGTTTGGGGCTTGATGAGCTCTACAATTCAAAAAAGAAGAGGGTTTGCTTTCTAAGGCATAAAAGGCTCTCGAAATACCCTTCTTGTGAGGGGCCCAGAGTCAGAATCACTGCTTAAAACAGGCTGGAGTAAAAGCCATTTTGTTAAAAAGAGAACTTAGAAGTCAAAGAAATTCCACAGCCAAAAACTATGCATCCTTATGTATGCTGGCTGGAAAATTGTTACATTAATTCCATACTTAACAACAACAACAAAAAAGCAAACCAATGATGTCAAATTTAAACATTTCATCTGGGCATACTACATCCTAACATTAAATTTTCACTCTGATTTGCAGGTGAAAAAAAAATCCTAAAAATAATTATTCTTCCTTCTTGTCAATCAAATAGTATACCAAGGGATGGTTTTCCTATTACCAAACATCTCCCCAAAATTAAAATTTATTTTTTACTACTAAATATGTTGCTGTGTACAGCGCATTTTAACTTCTATTTTCTTACATTTTTCTCCGATTCCTTAAAATTGGGACAAAATTCAAATTTAATGGCCTTTTGGAATGCGTCTTCATTTTACCCTTCCTTGCCTAATTCAATAAACTAAATTACCACTTTTTAAAGTCCTTTTTGTATTTAATTCATACAGTACTGCTATTCTGATAGAACTTCAGAAATAAACTACTACACTAAAACACTTGGTGCTCTATACTACTCTTATTTTATGACCAACATAAACCCACAAATCACAATTCTCTAAAGCTGTTTTTCTAACATACTGGGCTTGCTAAAAGTACGTTTAGTATTTTCCATATGATGGTTCTAGTAGTACTTAGTTATCTTTAACTTCATTTGAAACAATTCTGTTAGACTGTATTTTAACAACTGTCATATCATCATGCACTTAAAAAAAAATTCACCAATCGGTGAATTTTGTGCAGCCAATATTAATATTGAAGGTGGAAGAAAATATACACTTCCAGCACATTATGCTTTATTATTTCAAGAAAGGTAAAAAGCCAACTAAAACACAAAAAATGCTTCGTGCACTGTATGAAGCAGGTGCTGTGGCTGATCAAAAGCGTCAAAAAGAGCTTTGCAGAGTTTCTAGGTGCTAACTGACATTCTAGCCAAATAACTCTGCTGTGGAGCTGTCTTACACATTAAAGATATGCAGCAGCACCCCTGACCTCTACCTACTAGAAGCCAATAGTGGGAGATAGCAGATATACTCAAAATATCCAAATCAATAAAGTTATTGGTGAAAATGAAAAAAAAAAATGTGTCTTTTAACTTATGGATAAAAACCAAACAGACTTTTTGGCTTGCCTCATATATAGAACTCCGTAACTTTAACTTTGTAGAAGCTTTAAAAACTGGTTTCTAAAAACTATCTGCTATGTCTTCAGAAGTCTGTCATTGCACCAACAGTTCTCAAACTTTCTTCTAAAAAGGAAAAAAGGACTTCCTCTAAACTCTTAACTGTTATTGAGGTCCCCAAAAAGCTTATATGCAAACTGATTACATTATTTTGACATTTACCATATTAGAAATTGTAAGCCCTGGCTCGTGGCACAGTGGATAAGGCACCAGCCTATGAACCCAAAGGTCACTGTTTCGATTCCCAGCCAGGGCACATAACCAGGTTGCAAGCCAGGTCTCCAGCCAGCTCTGTAGCTCGAGGCAGGTGAAAGGCAACCAGACATTGATGTTTCTCTCCCTCTCTGCCTCTCTCCCGCACCCTCTCTCTAAAAATAATGAATAAAATCCTTTTTAAAATTTTAAGAGAAATTTAAATTTTAATTGATTTAAAAATAGTAAATCTATTGAATATCTAATCTCACAAATATCTAGGCTCACAAAGATATGTGACTGGAAAAGGAAGGAGAAATCTCATAGCCTTTCAGCCAATTTTAGGTTCTTTTATACTATCAAACTCGACAAGTAGCAGTTTCTTAAAGGTCCATTGCAAACAAAATCTGAAACCATATTGGTAAATATTCCATGTTTGTTACTCTACCTCTAACTTTATATGGGTCTTTTACCTATGCATGATTTTGTAACATGAGCTGGTTATTTAAAAATTACTGGTTCAGCCCTGGCTGGTGGCACAGTGGATAAGGTGCCAGCCTGTGAACCCAAAGGTCACTGGTTCAATTCCCCACCCAAGGGCACGTAATGAGGTTGCAAGCCAAGTCTCCAGCCATATCTGTCGCTAGAGGCAGTTGAAAGGCAACCATACATTGATGTCTCTCTCCCTTTCTGCCTCTCTCCCTACCCTTCTCTCTAAAAATAATAAATCTTTTTTAAAAAAACAAAAAACAAAACTAGTGGTACACAGAGTAAATAATATACATCTTCCAAATGTTAGCACGTTTCACTATACTATAGTCTCCAAAAAAATCAATCTACTTAGTATCATATTCCATCTCATCAGAAAAGTGCTATCTTTATGAACAAGATATCAAGTTCATAGTAGTAGATTCCAGTTTTTCAAAATTCTAATTTTTACCATAAAACCCAAATTTTACCCGACAACAAACTGTCAGATTTTTTCACTTTAAGTAATTTTCAATTAATTCATTTTTAAAGCAAACATCACTTAAATACATGAGTCTCCTGATAACCAGTCTGTCAGTCATTCTTTCAAGTAATAAGTGTTTCATGAAAATAGCATCTCGTTCAGCTTGCAACTCCCACATTCACACAATTGAAAAAAGTATTTTTCCCTAATACAATCACTTAAAGTACTTTACTAAAGCATACTCTTTGTCACACACACAAAATATTACAAATACATGCAGCAGTAACTTCAAATCAACAACACGAGATACCATTTCATACTCATTAGGATGGCTACAGTCAAAAAGGACAATACGTGTTGGTAAGAATGTAGAGAAACCCTCTTTATATTGTTGGTGAAAACGAACAAGGTGCAGTCACTTTGGAAAGCCAGTTTGGAAAAGCAGTCTGGAAGTTCATCAAAATGTTTAACAGAGTTCCAATTTAGCAATTCCACAGCTAATCATATACCCTTAAGAAATAAATACAGTCCACAAAAAAAAAAGTGCACATAATGTTCATATCAGCATTATTCATAATAGCCAAAACATGGAAACTTTGTCCATTAAGTGTAAATGGTATATTCATATAATGGAATACTATTCAGCCACAAAAAATTGAAAATATTATGTTAAATGAAAAGAATTCAGACACATAAAAAACATTTATATCATTTCATTAATACAAAATGGAATTCCATTAATATGAAAAACAAATCTAGAGAGAGAAAATAAGACTAGTGGTTAGCAGGCGCTAGGGTGGACAAAGGAATGAGAAGTGAGTGCTAACAGGTACAAGGTTGGGTGATGAAAATGCTCTAAAATTAGACAGTGGTAACTGAATAAGTCTGTGACTATATTAAAAAATAAGAGAGATGGCATGGCACATGGGAGGGGCTACCACCTGGACCACCAGGCTGACAGCAAGGAGATTGAGACTTGCAGCCAAGATGAAGGCGTAAGTAAATACGCCTCCCCTCCACAACAACTAGAGCAAAAACTACAACTAAACTACAAAACAAACATCACCCAGATGCATCAGAGAACTGAGTTGTATTCAAATCCAACAACCAAAGATTTAAAGGGTGTCTTTTCTACAATAGGCCATGCTACAAAGGCAGGGAATCAAAGCAACTCTACCAAATACACAAAAACTAACACATGGAGGCTGCCAAATTAAGGAGACAAAGAAATATGGCCCAAAAGAAAGAACAGTACAAAAATCCAGAAAAAGAACTAAGTAAAATGGAGGTAAGCAACCTATCAGATGAAGAGTTCAGAACATCAGTTATCAGGATGCTCAAAGAAATCACTAGGTCCTGCAACAGCAAAAAAAAAAAAAAAAAAAAGACGACGATGACGACAACCCAGGCAGAAATGAAAAGCTGCATTAAATGAAATAAAGAAAAATCCCAGGGAACCAAACAGTGGCAGGAATGGAGCAGAAATTCAAATGGATTTGGAACATAAGGAAGAAAAAGGCATTCAATAAGAACAGCAAGAAGAAAAAAAAATTTTTTTTAAACTAGACTAGCATACGGAGGCTCAGGCATACCGACATCCAAATCACAGGGGTGCCAAAAGAGAACAGGAAAAGCAAGAAATGGAAAATTATTTGAAAATACAAGTAAAGAAAACTTCCCTCATTTGCTAAAGGAAATACACATACAAGTCCAGGAAGCATAGTCCCAAACAAGTTGGACCCAAAGAGAACCACACCAAGACACATAATTAAAATTCCAAAGGTTAAAGATAAATAATCTTAAAAGCAGCAAGAAAAAAGCAGGGTTACCTACAAAGGAGTTCCTATAAGACTGTCAGTGGCTTTCTCAAAACATACTATTCAGGCAAGAAGTATTCAAAGTGATGAAAAGCAAGAAACTAACAACCTAGATTACTCTATCCAGCAAAGCTATCATTTAGAGCGGAAGGGCAAATAAACTGCTCCCCAGGCAAGAAAGGGCTGAAGGAGTTCATTATCACTAAGTCCTTATTGTATGAAATGTTAAAGGGAACTATGTAAGAAAAAGATCAAAACCATAAACATTAAAATGGCAACAAATGCACAGCTATCTACAACTGAATCCAAAAAGCAAACTAAGCAAACAGCTGAAAAGGAACATAATCATAGATATGGAGATCATTTGGAAAAATTATCAGCTGGGAGGGGCAAGGAGGAAAAGGTACAATGATTAGAAGTACAAATTGGCATGTACAAAATAGACAGGGGGGTGTTAGGAATATAGAAAATGGAGTAGCCAAAGAACTTAGTTCATGTCCATGGGTCTTGCGTATAAGGGACAGGACTGCTGGAGTGAATGGGAGTACCAGGTGGAGGGGGACAAAGAGGGAAAAACTGGAACAACTGTAATAGCATAATCAAAATGTATTAAAAAATAACTGAGTTGTACACTTTAAAGGGTGAATTTTATGGTATGCAACCTATCGTAATAGTAGTGATTTTTCAAAAAACATGGTCTTGGCTGGTAGCATAATGGATAAGGCACCAGGGCCTTCAAACCCAAAGGTCACTGGTTCGATTGCCCAGCCAGGGCACATAATCGGGATGCAGGCCAGGTCTCCAGCCAGGTCCAGGGCTGGAGGCAGGTGAAGGGCAATCATACCTTGATATTTCTCCCTCTCTGCTTGCCTCTCTCCCTTCCTCTCTCTCTGGAAATAATACATAAAATCTTTTTTAAAAACCCAAAAAAACAAAAAACACAGCACTCAAGGGTCAAAATGTAATAAAAATAACTGGTTTAACAAGGTCGTCGTCAGTGACACGTATACTGATTTTAGAGAGGAGGGGAGAGAAACAGCAATGTGAGAAATATCAACTGGTTGCCTTGCAAATGCACCCCAAACGGGGACTACACCCTGCAACCTAAGTATGCACCATGGTCAAGATCGAACCTACAACCCTTTGGTGCATGGGACAACACTCCAACCAGCTAAGCCACCCAGACAGGGCTAAATGCATTTTCCTTTAACTGCAAGTGCAACGTCATAAAGAATAGTATTGTTTTATTTCATTGCTTTGATTTGTGCTAAGACACAAGTAGTTACATAATCATCATCAATGAAAATGTCAACACAATGAATAAAAAGCAAATAACTGTAGTGTAGTATTATTATGAAAAGTAATTTGACATCAAGGACCTCAAGAGAATCCCAGAGATCCCCCCAGGAGTCCAAAGACCACCCTTTGAGAACTGCTGCTCTAAACCAGTTTTAGAAGACTCAAATACAATTCAAGTCTCTCTGACAGACCTGAACCTTCAAGACAATTTTCTAAGCATGTATAACAAATTTCTCAAAATAAACAAAGGAATCTTCATTGTCATCAAAATTATTCAATAAATTATTTTCAAGTATCCCAATTTAAGAGTTTAAAATCACTGACTTACTGGAAAGTAAAAACTGCCCACAAAAAAACGCAGAAGACCCTGGCTGATGTGATTCAGTGGGTTGGCACCAGCCTGAGAACCCAAAAATTGCTGGTTCAATTCCCAGCCAGGGCACATAATCAGGTTGCAAGCCCGGTCTCCAGCCAAGTCCATAGCGAGAGGCGTAGGTAAAAGGCAACCATACATTGATGTCTCTCTCCCTCTCTGCCTCTTTCCATTCCCCTCTCTCTAAAAATAAAATCTTTTTAAAAAATGTTATCTAAATAAATAACAATAAGGTAATGATACTATTTCTTTTAAAAATATATTTAATTCTTGCACAACATTCGAAGAGTAGACTTCCCAAATTTCTACCCATACTATCAACAACATGTCTAGCACAGCTAAGGGTAACGCCCATTACACACTTACAATAATAAATTATCACAGGATCAAAGAATTTTAGATCTGGAAGTTAGCCTTGATATAGTTACCTAGTCCAACAACCCAATTTCACATGATGAGGAACTGAGTCTGCAAGACAAAAAGTAACTTGAACAAAGTCACATAGCTAGGCTAAGAGGCTAAAACAGAATGAATTATCTTTACCCAGTACCATGTTTTTACTACACCAACCAGATTTCCCAACCAAATACAGTATAGTACAGAAAACATTTTAACTTACATCACACCAAGGATGACCAAGACACTTTACCTGCCAAATAAAATTTTTGTAATGTTTGACAATTCAATCAGATGAGAAAACACATACAAAACTGAGTAAGGAAAATCTCTATATTGGACATGATGGAGAAGTGAATCCTTGACTTCTAAACCACAAACTTTCAATGAAGAGCAATTTGGAAACACTTTGATGTCTACTTTTCATACAAACTTAGGGCCACTTACCACCTTTAAAGATAGATAGATACCGATAAACACCTGAAACAAAAAATTTCTCGATGCACGAACAGATCACTGAACCTATCTATGGTAGGATGTGACTTAAGACTTACCTGCAGGACTGTCAGCATTCTCTCCTGGGTGTAGCTGTATACCAGTAGAATCTATAGAGTTTACTGTAACTGTCTGTAGATTTGGCAACTGACCAGTGCTTAGACTAACTGGAGTTGAAGTCAAAGCTCCACCTGCTGCAACTTGACCAAGCGTGAGTGTCTGAACAGGCGTCAAAGTTATTTGTTGGGCAGCAGTATTCTGTATTTGCAAATTCTGCAAGTTCTGGACCCCTTGTACTTGAAATGTTTGCCAAGTTATCTGTCCAGAAGGGGTCACTGTCTGTGCCTGAATTAAAAAGGTTCCAGGATTCAGCTGCAACTGAAGATTTTGCAAAGCCTGTTGTGATATATTTTGACCACTGGCTTGCACACCATGGATTGTCTGTGGTGTAATACCTTGCACAATTTGGGCTTGACTGGTTGGCTGCTGAGACTCTTGAAGTTGTAGATGTTGTACAACAGGCTGTGCCGTCGAAACCTGAATATTCTGAGCCTGTGCCTCTTCAGAAACAGGCGACTGGATATAATTTCCCTGAAGATCTGAAGAATGAACTTGCCCACTAGAAGTAGTCAAGCTATTTGTATTCTGTTGCAATATACCTGTACTATCTATAGTGACAGGCAACTGTGATGAAGAGGATGTTGGCACAAATAAATCTGTATCAGTATTAGTTTCATTAATATCAGGAGAAACCCGCTCACCAGTCCTTTCTGAATTGTCTGAACTATCCATAGCTTGTCCTGTGTTTATCAAATGTCCATCGGCATTAATGCCTGCAGTCATTGTCTGAGAACTGCTCGAGAGTCCCAAAGAATCTAGATCAACACTATTGATTGGTACAAAGGTAATATTTCCTGGCAGACCAAGAGGCACATTAGCAACTACTTGGGTTTGGCCAGGAAAAGATGAACCACCAAGTGCAACTCCCTGAACCTGGACTTGACCAGTCTGTGGTATGAGATTCTGGATATTAGCAGGAGGTGTTCCAGAGGCAAGCAAGGTTTGATTAGAGCCAGGAATGATCTGAATTTGACCACTTTCTTGATTTATACCTCCATTATCTGATGTGCCTGTGAAACCAATCTGAACCTGCTGACCATCTGTTGACTGAATCTGTGGTATTACTTGATACTGAACATTGGACACTGTACCATTCGATGACTCTGATCCTGGTGCAACTGAAAATATTTGTTGATTCTGCAAATTCTGAAGGGGAAGAACATACTGCCCACTCGAAGTAGCAGCACTTGGAATCTGTACTAGATTACCCGCTTCATCTTTTATAGTTGTAGGAGTGGCTGACAAAACCTCCCATCGGTTTGGTGCTCCTCCTAACTGTGCAGCAGCCAAATCACCTGTCTGGATGAAGAAAACAAAAAATGCTTTGTAATATATATTTGTGGAATAGCCTTTGCTTTATGACCACAAACTAATTTTTTTTTTTTTTTTTTGGAGAGGCAGAGAAACATGGACTGACTGCCTCACAAACATGCTCCATGCCCTGAATAGGGACCGAATCCACAACCCAGACTACATGTACTGACCAGGAATTGAACCGGTAATCTTTTGCTTTGCAGGATGAAGCCCAATCAACTGAGCCACACTAGTCAGGGCCACAAACTGATCTGTTAATCCCTCACCTATGATTCTCAATGCTATATGGTTAGAAATAAATAGAAGTGGCTAGAAAAAATTATGAACAGCTCAAAACAGACACATCTCAAACATTGAAGAGTTCAAAAAATATATACAATGCACTAAAAATTATTTTAAGTCAGGCACATTATATGGAAGAAAAGAAGAAACATTCGTGCAGTGTTATCAAGTCATCTGAATTAGAAAAGTTGAGATTTGTGTATTATTGGTATAAACCTTAAATCAAACAATGAAGTTGACCCTTTCATGGCATGTATTAATGTACTCCACAGCAAACTCATGGTTAGGGATATTCTGTTAGCAATTCTTTACTTTTCCCATGAACTACTTTTTTAAAAAAAAAGACCCCTTTAAAAATTTAATAAGGAAAGGTTATTGCCCTGTGACCACATGGCAAAGTCTCTTTATCTGGAAAGTTTTTCTAGAATCTAAGAGCTGAAGGATATAAACTGTGGCATTACCTACTATTCTATTTAAGTTTGCAATAAAGTGCCAGGCATATATATTTTGCATTCTGTAACTTGCTGGAATCTCAGGTATTCTCCCCATACTTTACAAATTAAGAAACACTAGAAAAATATCAACATAGGAAAGCAAAAAGGAACAAAATGCTGTATCTGAACGTTAAAGATTTTTTTTAGGGCACAGTAACAGTAATAAGCTGTTCTTTTCTAGATCAACTACTATAATCAGATTTATAAAATTTTATCATTTACTTCTTACTACAATCCAATGAGGAAGATGTTACCATAATTCCCATTTCACAGATGAAAAATCGAGGGGCAAAATCATATACCTAGCTAATGTCAAGACAAGACATAAAACTAGGCCAAGTCTAACTCCAGAATCCAGGCAGTTAATATACCATAAGCCCTGGCTGATGGCACAGTGGATAAGGTGCCGGCCTGCAAACCCAAAGGTCACTGGTTCGATTCCCAGCCAGGGCAACACAACCAGGTTGCAAGCCAGGTCTCCAGCCAGGTCTGTAGCTGGAGGCAGACGTGGCTGGAGACAGGCAACCATATGTTGATGTCTCCCTCCCTTTCTGCCTCTCTCCCTTCCTCTCTCTCTGAAAAATAATAAATAAAATCTTTATAAATAAATAAATACTATACCATAATGTCTCCCACTAAGACCAGGGGTAAAGACAGGGAGAATGAGACCCTATATTAATTACTCACCATCAAAATAAAACTATTCCTATCCTTCTTCCTTGTAGATCTATACACGATCTCCTAAAATACCACATACCAGTAGGCAGTGAGAGAATAAGCCTATCGAGCTAGCCCAGCATTCTCAACCTGGGATCCACGCCTGAGTTTCATGGGATCTTTGAATCTTCTAAAACAGCAATTTTTTAAGAAAGTGTAAAGTGCAACTGGGATGGAGAGTGAAGGGGAGATAATCTAGTTTCATCATTCTCACAGGAGGTCTGTGACTACAAAAAATAAAAAATGTATTAAACTCTCTACCTAATTCTCATAGATGCATAGTTAAAAGGCTGTATTTCAATGGGTAAACCACAGTATTAATGACTCAATTCAAGATATTTGCTCATATCTAAGATGAAATAAGCATGAGTAATCAAAAGATACACGATCTTTCTTCTCAAAAGGTTCATAATCTTAGCCTAGCAGCCATACACATACATGCTACTATATGTGAATAGTGGTGTACATTAGCTAATCAAAATATTACTTGGGAACACAGAAGACTGAAGAGGTTTCACATGAAATTCTTAAAGTAATCTTGGAATAAAATTTAAGAATTCATTCTGGACAATTAGGAAATAGACAGAAGCATTAATAAAGATTAAAGGAACAATAAATTCCCAGACAAAAAGAAACGTAGTTTGGTGTTCAAAAGAGGATCCAGAAAAGGCTCAGTTTCAGAGAAAAGTAATGGAAAACAGAACTAGATATTTTTATCAGGGCTTGTAGTAAATGGCTTTGTAGATCCTGCTAAAGAGTTTGGACTTTATCCTACAAATAGTGAATCAAAGCTATAAAAGGTTTTTTAAGCAAATGAGTAGGGCAATCAGATCTCTTTTTATAAAAATAAACTATGGCCCACCAAGAAGACTAAAAGAAAGGCAGAGAAACTGGGACCAGTATAAACATCTAAGCCTGAACTTAATTAATCATTTAAATACAATCTTTTAAATTTATCAAACTTAAATTATTAAAATGGATCACCAAGCATTAAAGCCATTCATCATTAAATATCTATCTGGTATGGAAATTATAAGCCTAAGTCATCTTTCCCTTTATTAGAGTAACAATTCACATTCATTTCAGTTTCTTTCCATTTTAATAAAACCATAGATATTTAAATCTACACTTTACACTGAAATTTACAGTAAAAATATGTCTAAAATCAATCCTTATCTTAAGGTGATTGATCATGTTAAAGAATCAACCCCTGAGACTTCCAGTCAATATGGTGGTGTAGGTAGCTCCTCCTCCAACCATAAAGGATTTACAACCAAAGATCAAAATCAAGTAACCACCAGGGCTGTCAGAAAATTGAGCTATACAGAAGTTCAACAACCAAGGATTTAAAGAGGCTACATTCAACCAGACCAGCAGTGGGGCAGAGCCAAGGAGATAGGGTGAGAGGCAGCATGGTTCAGGCAAGCAGCGGAGGAGGCAGCCACTGAGGGTCCCACATTCACCTGTGGTGGATAAAAATCCAGATACCCTGGGAGCTAGCAATCACAGCCCCAGGCCAGACCACATAGCCCAGGGTTTCAGCACTGGGAAGATAAACCATATTTATCTCTGGCTGCAAAATTCAGTGGGGGTTGGGGAGGTAGATTTTCACAGCTTAAAGGGCCCACATATCCTTAGAAGGTACACAAACTCCAGGACAGCAGATGGAAGAGTGACAATTACATAAGGGAAGTGGGTGAAGAAAATGGAAAGGGAGCGAGTGCCTCGCAAATCACCAGACCAGGCAGAGGCCCCGTCCCTTCTCCAAGCCCCACCACCACAAACTAAACCACACAGTGAAGAAGTGGAAGGCCCCCCTACCCTGGCAATTACCTAAGGCTCTAGGTGCTTTTGCTGCATAGGCCATACTAAGACAGGGAATAAAAGCAGCTCTGCCTAATACACAGAAACAAACACAAGGAGGCTGCCAAATTGAGGAGGCAAAGAAATATGGGCCAAATGATAGAAGGGTGGGGGGGAGGGATGGACCAGAGGACGACAGAAAAAGAATAAACAAAAGGGAGATAGACAATCTATCAGATGCAGAGTTCAAAACACTGATGATAAAGACATTCAGAGAACTTACTGAGTACAGCAAAAATAAATAAATAAAGGAAAGAAGAAATGAAGGTTACATAAAGTACAAAGCAAAATGTACAGGGAAGCAACAGTGAATGAAAGGAAGCTGGGATTCAATCAAAGATTTGGAACAAAAGGAGTAAGTAAACATTTATCCTGAACAAAAGAAGAAACTGGGGGGCGGGGGGGGAGGGGGACAACAAAAAACAAAGGAGAGAATTAGGAATCTCTGGGACAACTTTAAATGTACCAATATCTAAATCATCAGGATGTCAAAAGAAGAGAATGAGCAAGAAATGGAAAACTTACTTGAAAAATTAATGAAGGAAAACTTCCCTAATTTGGCAAAGAAAATAGACATACAAGACTAGGAAGCACAGAACCCAAAGAGGACCATACCAAGACACACCATAATTAAAATGCCAAAGATTAAGGATGAAGAATCTTTTTTTTTTTTTTTTTTTTAAAGATTTTATTTATTGTTTTTATAGAGAGGGAAAGGCAGAGAGGGAGAGAAGCATCAATGTATGGTTGCCTTTCACCTGCCTCCAGCCAAGGGCCTGGCTGGAGACCTGGCTTACAACCTGGTTATGTGCCCTGGCTGGGGAATCGAACCAGCAACTTTCGGGTTTGCAGGCCGGCACCTTATCCATTGTGCTACCAGCCAGGGCCAGGATGAAGAATCTTAAAAGCAAGAGAAGAGAAGAGTTGTCTACTAAAAAGTTTCCATAAAACTATTAAACTGATTTCTGAAAAGAAACTTAGCAGGCAAGGGAATGTCAAGGAATCTTCAAAGTGACAAAAGCACGGACTTACAACCTAAATTACTCTGTCCAACAAAACTATCATCTAGAATGATAGAACAGATAAAAATGATCTGAAGATAAGGTAAGGCTAAAGGAATTCATCACCACCAAGCCATTATTACATGAAATGTTAAGGTGGCTTATTTAAGAAAAAGATCAAAACTATAAACACTAAAATGACAACAAACTCACAACGATCAACAACTGAATCTAAAACACAAAAACAAAGCAAACAACCAGAACAGAAACAGAATCACAAACATGAAGATCATTTGGTAGGTTAGCAGCTAGGAGGTATAAGGGGGAGAACAGGGCAATTGGTGCAGGGATTAACAAGCATAATTGGAAGGAAAACAGACAGGGCTATGTTAAGAATAGCATAGGAAATAGAGAAGCCAAAGAATTTACACACACTACCCATGGACATGAACCAAGGGCAGGGGCAGGGACACGAATGCTGAAGTGAAAGAGGGTAATGAGCAGATGAGCGCAAAGGAAGAAAAAAATGGGACAATTGTAACAGCAGGATCAATAAAGTGCACTTAAAAAAAGAACCCTTGAATTTTCTGTTCAGCATTAAATTTACAATTATTCAACTTCCATCAAATACAGTCTTATATACAAATTAATTTTTTAATACTGGCATTTAAACCCTTTTTCATCTTAAAAAAAAAAAAACATGTTATTTTATGACAACTAAAGTAGTTTTTTTTTTAAATAAATATAGTAAAAGGGCAGATATTCAACCAGTAGTTAATAGCTTTCTAGTCAAGAAATTCTTTGGAAATAAATAAAATTACTCAAATGACAATTCTGAATAAATACTACCCAAGCAACCCCTCCCTTCAGATGCTAAATAAAAATATAGTACCACTCTTTCCAACAATTCAGGTAATTAATAAAGGGAACCCCTTTCCAAGGAAAAAAACTTAGAAAGGGGGAAAATCCCCAAATTTAGGACAAAGGATATATTTGAATGTTTTTGAATAAACCTACAGTAAATATTTTATATATATTTAAAGCATACATAATTTATATATTTTTATACTTATATATGGGGCAATGGGATAAATATAATAAAACAATACTAAATTAATTTTATATATATATATATATATATATATATATATACATATATATATATCTGCCTTGACTGGTGTGACTTAATGGGTTGAATGCCAGCCTATGAACTGAAAAGTCGCCAGTTAAATTCCCAGTCAAGGCATATGCCTGGATTGCAGACCAGATCCCCAGTTGAAGTGTATGAGGCAACCAATCAATTGATATTTCTGCCCCTCTTTCTCCCTCCCTTCCCCTCTCTCTAAATAACAAATATATTTTTTTTTTAATTTGAGAAAAAAATTCAGATAAAGCCCAAGTCGGGGGAGGGAGGTTGGGGTGGGAGAACCTGGGAACAGCAAGAGGTATTTAAGGGGAGAAAAAAATTTTTTCTTAAAGAAAAAAATGTATAGTTTTAAAAGATTTACTGTGTTTTTTGTTTTTAATGGAATGGGGGGAAATACTGAGTCAGAAAACTAGACTTTTATCACTTAAGCTAAGACTATGCTTTGAGAAGAGAAGTATATTATACCAAAGAGGAAAACACTCAGAGCTGAGTTCTGGTTCAAGCTAGAACTGTAGAACTGTGTGTGATTTAGAGCAGAACTCAATTTCCTTATGTTAAAAATGGTACAAACATTACATCATAAAATTACAAACTATAAAGTACTACATTATAAAGCACCACACAACCCTAAAATATTATTATGATTACTAAGATTTTAAGGATAGATTTGAAAACCACCCATTAGATGCCTAGCACAATTCCTGGCACAAAGATCGGTAAATATTTGTTGAATGAATAAAGGTATCTTACTTTACAATCATTGCAAAGAAAATTATAAAAAGAATGGATCAATAAAACTGATTTTGAGATATGAATCTTCCATAAAAAAAAACTCTACATCAATTTTAAACATATTTCCATAATTCCAAAATGAACAAGCCCCAAAATTTCCAACTTTATACAAAGCCTGCTATTCATTTTTAACAGAAATTTCAACAGCAATACACCATTAAAAGATAAAGTACATACATACACTAAATATCAAAAGGGGAAGGGATAAATTATAAAATCATCTAAGATTGAAGAGAGCTGTAAAAATGTGTCCTGTTAGGCTATTTAGAAACACTATACAGTATACAAACAGAGAGAAACCAGAAAAAAAAATCACATAACTCAGGGAAAAACTAGTACTTGGTTTAGGTTCAAGACAGCCCTCTACATAAACTTCATACTAAAAGAAAAATTTACCAGTGTTTCTCAGTATCTCATTAGACAACAAACACAATACAGTCTAGCATGCAAGCTGGCATTACTGTATAAAGTTGTAACTTAGGTACACTGTAAGGCTCCCTCTGCATATAAATACATAAACACACAGTGAAAAGGACCACACCAAGAGTAGCCCTGGGACATTGCTATAGCAATTCATTTTAAGGGCATTCTCCAGTACAACCAGGCATAAAAATGGAGGGTCAGGGCAAGTTGGGGTTAGAGAAAAGAAACAAACAAACAAAAAGGTTCCTGCCCTGGCTGGTGTGACTCAGTGGACTGAGCACCCACCTGCGAACCCAAGGGTTGCTGGGTCAATTCCCAGCCAGGGCACATAACCAGGTTGCAAACCAGGTCTCCAGCTAGGTCCCCAGCTGGAGGCAGATGAAAGGCAACCATACATTGATGTTTCTCTCCCTTTCTTCCTCCCTCCCTTCCCCTCTCTCTAAAAAGAAACAATAATAATAAAAATCATTTTTGAAAAAGTAAAGTAAAATAAAAGGGTCCAGGTGACTGGTATGCACAGTCAAATTATTTTTTAAGAAGTTCCCTTCTCAGATAATACCTGTAGACAGGGAAAAAGAAAAAAATTATACCACTTATTGCATAGCATTTGGAAAAGATTATTAACTTCTCAGTTCCCACAAGTGGCTTTATTAAAAGACAAAACAGGCAAAGAAGGAGTGTAACCAGAAACAAGAACAAATGCAAAGCTAAAGTGGAAACAAACGGAAAAACCATTCTTAGGCAGGTACTCAAGTTTCTTAAAATGGTCAAGAATACTAAGGAAGGGGATGGATGTAATACAACAACAATAAAATTTAAAAAAAAAAAAAAAAAAAGAATACTAAGGACCTCAACAGACTTCAAACAAAAACAATTACCCAATGAATTCATCACAATGACAATGTTGGTCTTATTTTAAATAACAATAAAATCTTTTTTGAAAATAAATGTTAGCTTCCCAACATCTATATACTAAACTAACAAACACTAAATTTATGACCAAAACTGAAGATCAGGCAACAACTTTCATGTTTACTTGGGCAGTTTATAACACCACAGCACAAATGAAGTAAAATTATCCACAAGTACACACAAATGTAAAATGGGCAAATTATTATTGCATAAAGGTCTACTTTATTACATTTCCTTATTACAAAAATTGACTACAGAACTTTCAATAATAAAATACAAAGGAGCCTTGCCATCAAACCAACATTGGGAGTCCATGTTGTATGTAGGGCAACACAGCTGAGATTGCTTTGTGATTAGGCCTATTCAAGTACTGTATTGAGGGTATCCATTCTTGGCCAGAATCCAGGATGAACCCATATCATAGCAAATTCTAAATTCAAAATATTTAAAGCAAACCTCCAGTGCAGGTGACTGGCTTTTTAATGACCTTTTAAAATGCCAAACTAAACTGGTATAAAATTACAATGCATGCATATGTGGTATCCTAGATTGGACCCTGGAACAGAAAATGGGCATTACTGGAAAAACTAGTGAAATCAGAATCAAGTCTGCAGTTAATAATGTACTGTTAATTTCCTAGTTTTGACAAATATACCATGGTTATATTAATGTTAGGGGAAGCTGAATGAAGGATGTAAGGTTCTATCTTTGCAACTTTTCTTAAATTTAAAATTCTCCCCAAATAAAAAATTTTAAAACACAGCTACAAAAAAAGCTCTCTATAGACCTCTCAAGAGTCCCAGTAATTTGAGTAAGATTATTCTAAGCACGTTTTTAAATAGAAAATGATGCCCATGAAATCATTTCAATTCCCTGTCATTTTCTGAGATGTACAAGTCTGAAATTCATCTGAACAGGAAAAAGTTTTCCCATTTACTAAGGCAAAAACGTTCAAGCCAGTCTTACCAATTTTATTCATTGAAAAATTTTATGCACAGGTACAAAGTAAAAATTGCTCTAACTTATTCTAGTTCATGTTCATCTGAAGGCAAATGTAACATACTGCTGGTAGTTCAGAGGAAGAGGACCTGAAGAGGCATGGAAACAACTTTCCTGCAAGTGATAAATGGCCACAGTGGGCTACACTGAAAATTACATTCCATTCCCAGGGCTGAGATTCACACATACAAGTACACATACATATTTTTCACCCATAACTTCCTCCTTCACTTCTCCCCTCCCCCATCAGTGAGCTGATACTTAAAACTTGGTTAAGCTGTAGTTAACAAGATGTTTTCTGTTCTAATTGAAAATATTAAAAAGGTAAAGAGAAGCAACTTCATTTGCAATTTTACTTATGCAGTGGTTTCAACTTGTCTTGGCACTGTAGGGCTCTGTATTTCTCTAGAAATACAGCTCATAAAAAAGGTTTACCAATCCATAATTGTTTAAAAGTAACAATGCCTCATACTAATGTGATTTTATACTTTTAATTTTAACCTGCTTACTAAAGGACAAAACCTAGTTATACTTTTAAGACACTAAAACTATTCATATCCCTCTGGAATATAATTTGAAGTACTAAAATTACAAATACACTTAACAATATAGCTTTAGCTTTTCTTTTAAAGCCTAGAACTATTAAGAATTACCTGCAGACTACAACAAATACCAAACTTTACTGTCTCCAGTGACTAATTCAGAACAATTCCTATAATCCACCTCAAGATTGGAAAACATTTCAATTATTTTAATAAGTAAACACATCTACGTGTTACACTAATACAACAGCAATGATTCAAACAAATATAAAATTTACAAATAACAGTCCTTAAAACTGTTTTCTAGATCATTTGGATTAAACCCTCATAAAATCCTGGTCAGCTCCTCCCCCTGCCCCAGACCCACTAAAAACATTACAAAAATGATCCCACCACATCCTATCAGGCTAGCGGTCATGATAAAATGAAAATAATGCCTTTGCCAACGAAATTCAACTGTCCAAGTATGATTGATGCACATTAGCACGCATGGAAGTGAAATTTCTTACATGTACTTCTGTTCTTAACACTAATATTCATATTCAATTTCAAAAGCCAAAGTATTATCTAAGTCACTTCACTGATTTTGCCACCAATTAAATGTTTCACTTATTCCACTCATGAAAACTACTGCAAAATTAGTCCGCAAAAACCTAAAATTCAACAATTTAGAATGACCACTGAAAAACCCAAGTGCCCACGCCTGCACACAAAACGATCCTTCAAAGAGTCAACCTTCATCCCTTTTCTTAAGGGCTTAACAGTTTAAATCAGTTATATCCAGGAACTCCCAGCTGAAAAAGCCCCAGGTTGAAAAATACTAAAAGCTAATGAAGTCACGGCTGCCTCTATAGCTGATACTATCTATGGCCGATAGGCTGTGCTTGAAAATTGTAGTTTTCAGCGAAGGAGTTTTCAGCAGCGATATGAATTGCTCAAACATCCATTTTGGAGTCCTCCACCCCCGCCCTCTCAGACTTCATTTTGTAGTCATTTTAGGAGGTTTCTCGGTGACAATTAGGAGAAAGCCGGGGTTAGCTCCTGGTCCGAACAGGCTGCGGGGGAGCAGGGAAGAGCGCCCTGACCGCCCGATCGGCCGGTGCCGGGAGGCGCGGGCGCCCGGAGGCCTGGCGAGCCGCAGGGGCGCCGCAGGCCCGGGATGGCGGGCGCTGGGCCTCGGCGGGGGCGGGCGGCGCGCGCGCGAGACTTACCGCTCCGGCCACTGCGGCGGGGACCCCGGCTGCGGCGGCCGCCTCCTCCTCGTCGTCGCCCGGCGATGGCGGCCCAATCTTGCTGCAGGTAGCGGCCAGCAGAGCCAGCGGTGACGGCTGAGTGTCCTACCCCCGATGGGCGGGTTCAGAGAGAGAGACAGGGGAGGGGGTGGCGGTTAGGGCCCGGCCGCCGCTCGCACAGGAAGTGCGCCTCGGTCCCCGCAGGCAGCGCCAGGGCCAGCGCCAGCCCGCGCTCTCCTCTTCCTCCTCCTCTTCCTCCTCCGCCGCTCCGGCCCGAGTCCTCCCGCGGGCGCGCACAGCCGCTCCACGGCCCGCGCCGGGCCTGCACCTTCCGCCCGGAGCCCACCTCCGGGAGAGCGCACACACGGACACGCACACGCGCGCGCGCACACACACAAACACACACAGTCACAAAAAGGCGGCGGGAGGGGGAGAGCGGGCGGGGTCGGAGCGTTGGCGCCTCGGGCGGGCAGCTCCCGGGGCGGGGGGAGGGGAGGAGAGAGCCGCGGAGGGAGGGGAGAGCGAGGGGAGGAGAAAGCGGCGCGAGGGGGGAGCCGGGCCGGGGTTCAGCCGCTCCTCACCTGGGCCGCCGCCGCCGCCGCCACCGCGCCGTTTCCGTGCTGCTGCTGTTGCTGCAAATACTCGCCGTGGCCGCCGCTGCTGCCGCCGCCGCCGCTGTCCACGTCCAAGGCAGCCATTTCCTCTTGTTTCACGGGCTTTTCGGGAGCTGCAGGCACAGCGCGGGGGGGTGGGGAGGAAGGCGGGTGAAGGAGAGGGAGGGGGCCCGCGGGCCGAGTCGAAATTATTCCGAAAGCCCGGACCGACTCCCCTTCCCCTCCCCCACCCGCCCCATGGCGGCGGCGGCGGCGGCGGCGGCGGCTCCCTCCTCCCCTCCTGCTGCTGCCCCCGCCCGCCGCTGCCTGTAACCCTCCTCCTCCTCCTCTTTCCCTCCTCCTCCTCCCCGCGCTGCCCCTGCCCCCTCTCCTCTCCTCTCCTCCCCTTTCCCTTCGCGCCGCTCGCTCTCACTCGCGCTCGCTCCTCTCGCACCGTCAGTCACTCACACGCTCGCCCGCCGCCCGCGCCCGCACACAGGGGGTTGCGCTCCCGGCGGACCCAGCCGCTGGTCCCGGGCCCGGCGGGGACACGGCGTTGCTGGGGCTTGAGGGGTGGACGGTGGCTGGCAGGGAGGGGAGGGAGGCGAAGGGGAGTGCGGCTTTCTGCCTCTCACAGACACTCGGTCGCACACACAAGGGGCCGGAGCCGGCGGCGGTGGCGGCGGCCGGGACTGGCTGTGGTTGGCGGCGGCGGCAGCAACAGCAGCAGCAGCAAGGGTTGCTCTCGGCTTTACGTACCGGTCATAGTGTGTTTAGGGCACCTCAGGCGGGGCTCCCCGCCGCCTTACACATGGTGAGGAGCGAAGGCGGCGGCGGCGGGACTGGATGCGGGAAGCGGCGGCGGACACGGCCGGAGCGGTCCGGGATTTTTTTTTCCTATTTTGATTGACTGTGCGGGAAACACAAAAGGTGGAGCCTCCAGCCCAAAAGGGGGGAAGAGGGTGACAGCCCGCCCGGAAGTCCCGCCCCTCTTCTCAGCATTCATTCGCCCCCACGCTCTTTGTCGGCAGTTCTCATTGGCCTGGATGCCCATCCGTCGCTCGGCCCAGCGGCGCGCTTCCTGTTTGCCCCCCTGGGTGGAAGGGAAGAGACAATGAGCGGCCTTGGAGGCGTAGGCTTCCGACAGCGGCTAACGACTCGCCTGTTACCCCGCTGTGCCCGACTCGCTCGCTGGCGGCCGCTGCCAGGCTGCACGCGCAGACCTCTTCTACCTCGCAGGCACTCGAATCAGGCCTCACTAAGCTGGGGAGGAAATCCGGTGGGTCAGCTCTACTCGACGCTTCCTCCATCCTGGTAGCAGCCTTGGCCGGATCTCCCCAGAGCCTCGAGCTCTCGGAACCGCCGCGTCCCTGCATTGCCAGGAGGCCGCCGCTCAGCCTCGGGGCTGCTGCTGCGGCCGCTGCTGCTACAGAGCAAACCAGACCCGCCCCGCCAGCCCGGGGGGAGGGAGCTGGCATTGGGGGAGACACCCCCTCCGAGGCTGAAAGGATTTTCTCTCACAAGCACTCAGCTCTTAGATTCACAGTCCCAGCCATGTTGGTCCCATCCCCTTTAGCCCTGGGTTTCCGTTTCATCTCCCACTTCTACCTACCCTGTAGGCAAGCATTAAAAAAAAAAAAAAGTATTCACCTCAGAGCATAGCTTCCCTTCTTGCCAGTGACACCAAAATAGACACTTTATGTATTTCATTTAAATCGTGGTGTGTATATATAGTCAAAAATGCAGAATCCTTTTCATTAAAAATACATCATGTAATCATAGTACCTTCTTAATCGTCTTGGTAACAAGTCAAACATGAAAAAAACCATTAACACTTGCCAACATTTTTTAAAATAGTACGTCTCAGCGAGTATTTTGTTTGGAGCATTTTAGTTATACTTTAAAACCTCGTTTCACTGATTTGATTAGGTTACCACTCCTTTTCTCTTTGGCATGTTCATAGCTTGCGGTCATCCTGGAGAGGAAAATGGTCGTTTTGTATGTATGTTTTGCTAAGAAAAATCTATCTCTGCCTATTTAGATCTAATTGCCAAGGAAGGTTAAATTCAAAAGGTGGAAACGCTGTCCACTATAGCCTTTTTATAGAAATCTAACTCAAACAAGAATTAGTGTTCCGATTATTGTGATTATTACATATTGTAGACAAAGTCATGCTGGGGGATGGGATAGTAAAGTCTAGCACTTGAACTACGTTTGCGTGTGCCAACTAAAAAGAAATCCTGATCCATTTGTGAGTTTGCCTCTCAGTTCCAAAGCACTTAAACTTTCAACCTATACTCAAAGGATGAGAAAAGTTGTTTTGTTACTGGGCAATTAATTGTACAAAAGGTAGTGACCAGGGAAGTGACCTAAAAATCACGAAAAGGCAAAGTCAAGACTTGACAGGAATCCAAGAATTGGGTCAACCTCTCAAAAATTAGACCTTTTAGTGCCATATTTAAGTGGACAAATCACTTTAAATAGTAAATACTAGAAACTACTATTTTACACTTCAAGGGAAATGTTAAAGGAAAATTTTAGAATAAGCTAATTTAGGTAGGAGGATAGAAAAGAGGTAGGAAGCTGAAGAGGAGGACTAGAGTCGGACAGAGGGAGGGAAGTCAGTCTTGTCACCCTTCTTATATGGATATGTTCCATAGAGCATAGCTCTCCCAAAGAAAGATTTTTCAGGTGTTTTTCCACGAAGGGAGATGTGTTTTAACAGTTTAAACTTACTACTTCCATGCCACTTTTACAAAGTCTTGGTCCAGCCACCCTAAGAGCAAAATACCTGGCCACAAGAATTCATGTCCTCATTGATACCACTTGACAAATCGTTTTCAAACTTTCATGGTCCACAGACCATTCTGATAAAATGTAGAAGTATTTCATCTAATCTTTCTGAAAAGAGGCAATAACCTACCAAAGCTAACAATTCTGCTTTTAATTAATGCAGTGGTTTTTATCACAATCAGGTTCAGAGGACCCTCTCAGACCACACTTAAAATTAGTGATTGCCATGGAATATCAAGAAGACTGGAAATATGTAGTTTCTGAAAGAACACCTTTTCTTAGTTATTCCAGTACTATAGTCAAATCTTGAAATACAGTTTATGTTAATTAAAAGCTAACTTTTTTCAGAGGAAGTCGGCTTCTTAACAGCACCTACTGCCACATTGCATAGGAATCCAGAATTGCAATTGCTTATTAGAAAAGCACTGTGCTAGAAATTATTTATTGTTTTTACAGAGAAGGGCAGGGAGAGAGGTAGAGAGGGAGAGAGACATCAATGTATGGTTGCCTTTCACCTGCCTCCAGTTATGGACCTGGCTGGAGACCTGACTTGCAACCTGGTTATGTGCCCTGGTCGGGAATCAAACCAGTAACCTTCGGGTTTGCAGGCAGGCCAGTGCCTTATCCACTATGCCACTAGCCAGGGCTTGGAAATTATTTATACTTTTTCCTTTCCAAACATGATTTTGAGGAAGCTCTATGTTAGCCACTGTCTACATCACTGTAAGAGATCAGAGTATCACTTTATTTTCCCTTATCCTCAATTCTCTCTTTTTTTATATGTGTTTTTGTAAATTTTCTTAAATCCTTTGGAAACTGATGAATACCAAAGACCATAAAGACTTCTATAGACCCACATGAAGTCTCACCCATCTTCAACCCCTTTTTCTCTACAAAGAGAAGAGGCCACTAAATAATGCTTTGTTCACATCTGCAAAAGCTTATCCGTTCTATATTAAAAATAGTCAAAACCCTAGTTATCCATACCAACTCTGAAGGACTGCCCTTCCTTCCCAGTCTCTACTGCTCTTCTTCACTCCTAAGCATTTAGTAAGTGGACCACCTGAAACTGCCAATATTCAACCATTCTTTTTAATCTAAAAAGGTGGCAGTTTTGTATAGCTCCACCTAAATCAATGGCTCTTTAAGAAAACCTATGTTTCTGCTTACCCTCCACC
This sequence comes from Noctilio leporinus, assembly GCA_004026585.1. Taxonomy (NCBI): domain Eukaryota; kingdom Metazoa; phylum Chordata; class Mammalia; order Chiroptera; family Noctilionidae; genus Noctilio; species Noctilio leporinus. The sequence goes on along the minus strand of PVIW01003136.1, from coordinate 15,098 downwards.
CTGGGTCTCTAACCTATTCACACTGAATTTCTGGATCTTCAAGTGTGTTTTGTTTACATACTATAGTATTTCAGAAGCATTTTAGCTGACATTTATGATACTTATTCCCCTTTCCTATCTTCCCTACTTTCTCAAAAATATACCTCAAAAACCATATCTCTTGTCTTATTTTTTTCTTAGTCTACCAAAAGGAGAGGTAAAAATTTTGAGCTTTTACTATGTGCAAGCTCTTTCATATCTTTACTCTGTAGATTCCTAGGAGTTAAGTATCATAAGTGTATCATTTTATAGGTGAGGAAACTGAGGGTCAGCAAAATTATGGGACTTGGTTGGTGTCATTTCATATATGTGGCAGATTCAAACCAACATGTGTCAGTCTCACCAGTCAACATAACAAGTGTTCATAAATGGATCCACTTAATAAATTCACCTACCCACAAAGTAAAAAATAAAGTAGATAAAACTGGTACATATTTATGAGGAAGGTCATTATTTTGCATTTCTTCTTTAAATTTTTAAAAATTTTATTGTTCAATTATAGTTGTAATAATTTATCCGTTGTTGCTCTCCTCTGCCTCTGCATGTCTATGGATCCTTTATACTTGTTCCTTGACTAAACCCTTCTCTTTCTTTACCCTATTATCCCCCTCCCACCTCCCCTCTGGTCACTCTCAGTTTGTTCCTTATTTCCATGCCTCTGGTTCTATTTTTCTTGTTTATTTGTTTGTTTTGTTCATTAGGCTCCACTTATGGGTGAGATCATATGGTGTTTGTCTTATGCCACCAGGCTTATTTCACTTGGCATAATTCTGCCCGTGTAGTATTCCATTGTGTAAATGTACCAATTTTTTGATCCACTCATTACCGATGAGTACTTGGCTATTGTAAATAATGGTGCTATGAACACTGGGGTTCATAGGTTATTTTGAATTGGTGTTTTGGATTCTTGGGGTATAATCCCAGTAGTGGGATCACTGGATCAAAAGGCAGGTCCATTTTTAGTTTCTTAAGAAAATTCCATACTGTTTTCCACAGTGGCTACACCAGTCTGCATTCCCACCAACAGGGCACTAGGGTTCCCTTTTCTACACATCCTCACCAGCACTTGTTTGTTGATTTGTTAATGATAGTCATTCAGACAGGTGTGAGGTGGTATATCATTGTGGTTTTAATTTGCATTTTTCTGATGGCTAGTGATGTTGAGCATCCGTTCTTATGCCTATGGGGCCTCTGTGTGTCCTCCTTGGAGAAGTGTCTGTTCAGGTCCGTTGCCCATTTTTAATTGGATTATTTGTCTTCCTGGTATTAAGTCATATGTGTTCTTTATATATTTTGGAGATCAAATCTTTGTCTGATGTATCATTTGCAAATATGTTTTCTCATACAGTTGGTTCCCTTTTTATTTTGCTGATGCTTTCTTTAGCCATGCAGAAGCTTCCCTTGCCCTAGGGTATGTATCAGTGAAAATATTACTGCATAGGATATCTAAAATTTTCCTGCCTATGTTTCCCTTAGGACTTTCATGGGTCATGGCTTATATTTAAGTCTTTTATCCATCTTGAGTTTATTTTGCTGTATGGTGTAAGTTGGTGGTTTGGTTTCTTTTCTTTTCTTTTCTTTTCTTTTAGATTTTATTCATCATCTTTAGAGAGAGGGGAAGGGAGAGAGACATCAGTGTATAATTGTCTTTCACCTGCCTGTAGCTATAGACCTGGTTAGAGACCTGGCTTGCACCTGGTTACATGCCCTGGCTGGAGAATCAAACCAGCAACTTTTGGGTTTGCAGGCCAGCACCTTATCCACTGTGCTACCAGCCAGGGCGCTGGTTTATTTATTTATTTATTTATTTTATTTTTGCATGTACCTGTCCAGATATCCCAACACCATTTATTGAAGAGGCTATTTTTGCTCCACTTTATGCTCCTGCCTCTTTATCAAATATTAATTGACCATAGGAAAGTCATTTTTAAAGCAAGTTTTTAAGAGTGTGAGCTCCTTGTGTTAGGGATCATATATTTTGAATACTCAGACCAATACCTAACATGTTGAGGATAATTAATGTTAAAAGAAAGATTATCAACATAGTTATGGGAAAATAAAGGACAGCTAGAAAATTACAATTAATCAATAAATATTGTATGATGAAATTTCTTGACCTTATAATAGCTCACCTCTTTCAAGGTCATATTTTCCAAGTGAGTTAAACCCTCATTTTCATTCAGCCTCCACACTGATGATATCATCATGGTACAAAAGGACTAATGTATTTATAGTTCAAGAAATTCCATTCTCTTTATCCAAACTATTGGCATCCTTGGATACTCCAAATGTTCTAATTATCCCTAACACTTATGAAGCCATCTTCATGTCAGTCCACAAAGCTTAGTCCACCAACAGATTTATGAGTTGGAGCAATTTTCTGAGCAAAGATGGGTTACGTATTTCTGCCTTGTTAATAACCTGTTTTAGAAGGGTATAGAATGTTAGAAAATGTCTTGTTAATTACCCTTCTTAGAATAATATAAAATACTAGAAATTATCTTGATTGTAAATTAACAAACTTACTAAAGAGCTTTACTTAACAATACCTAAGGGTATGTAATAAACAACCTTTAGATGCAATGAAGTTGTGGTATCCTTAAATGATGAGAAGCAACCTTCAGCATGAAGTGTATTTATACTTGATGAGTCAATCTTTTCTTTATTTTATTTAATTAATTTATTTTTAGAGGGAAGGGAAGGGCAGGAAAAGAGAAGGAGAGGAACATCAATGTGTGGTTGCCTTTCATGTTCTCCTAAATGGGGACCTGGTCAGCAACCCAGGCATGTACCCTGACCGGGAATCAAACCAGCAACTCTTTGATTCATAGGCTGGTGCTCAATCCACTGAACTACACCAGCCAGGGAAATCTCTATCTTATAATAGATTTTTTTCCTATCCTTTAATCCTATATATCAGATATATCCATCAACTAGTTCCAAAAAAGTCAACCATACCCAAAATCTAGTTAGAGAAGGTAAGAATAAGGGGAAAACATAAAAGATGAGATTGCAGGAAGAAAATTGGATAGAACTCTAAAAAATATTGAAAACTGTTTTTATCTGCCTTGAAGGAACAGAATTTTTCCAATTTCTCCTAAAAATAACTGAAATGCTATATCATATCTTCATTTCAACCCAAGAGGTGGAGTAAGAAATAAATGCAATTATACACACAGGCACAGATATACTGTATATTAGACAGTATACATATATAGTATAATATATAGTGTAATGTACAAAGATTTGTAAATTATGTTATATTCATTAAATAACATTTAAAATAAGTAAGAGATGATCCATCATGGACAAATCTCAAAAATAATGAGTGTGACTTCCAGTCAAGATGGAGGTATAGGTAGACATGTTTTGCTTCCTTGCACAACCATAGAAAGAATTACAACCAGATCTCAAAACTAACAATACCCAGAATCATCAGAAAATCAAGCTGTATGAAGTCTGACAACCAAGGACTTAAAGAAGACAAAATCATCCAGACAAATGCCATTTCTACATAGGCCATACTATTAAGACAAGGAGTAAAAGCAGATCTACCTAATACAAAGAAACAAATATAGCAAGGCTGCCAAATTGAGAAGACAAAGAAATATGGCATATGGCTCAAATGAAAAGACATAACAAAATCCCAGAAAAAGAACTAAACGAAAACAGAGATAGCCAATCTATCAGATGCAGAGTTCAAAACACTGGTGATCAGGATGCTCAGAGAACTCACTGAGTACGACCAAAAAAATAAAGGAAGACATGAACATTACACTAAGTGAAATAAGGAATAATCCACAGGAAACCAACAGAGAATGGAAGGAAGTTGGAATTCAAACCAAAGATTTGAACTATAAGGGAGAAATAGTCAACCTGAACAAAAAGAAGAAACAAGAATTCAAAAAAAAAAGAAAGAAAGAAAGAAAGAAAGGATTAGGAACCTTTGGGACATCTCTAAATGTGCCAACATCCGAATCATAGGGATGCCAGAAGAAGAGGGAGAGCAAGAAATTGAAAACTTACTTGAAGAAATAATGAAGGAAAACTTCCTTAATTTGACAAAGGAAATAGACATACAAGTCCAGGAAGCAGAGAGACTCCCAAACAAGGTGGACCCAAAGAGGAACACATCATAATTCAAATGCGGACATTAAAGATAAAGAGAGAATCTTAAAAGCAGCGAGAGAAAAGCAGAGATTTACATATGAAAGAGTCCCCATAAGATAATTTCACACATTTCTCAAAAGGAACTGAAGGCAAGGAGGGACTGACAAGAAGTATTCAAAGTCATGGAAAGCAAGGACCTTCAACCTAGATCATTTTATCCAGCAAAGCTATCATTTAGAATGGAAAGGTAGATAATGTGCTTCCCAGACAAGATAAAACTAAAGGAATTCATCATCACCAAACCATTATTACATGAAATGTTAAAGGGACTTATTTAAGGAAAAGATGAAAATCAAAAGAATGAACATTAAAATGGCAACAAATTCACAACTATCAACAACTGAATCTAAAAACAACAACAACAAACTAAGCAAACAACCATAAGAGGAACAGAATCACAGATATGGAGATCATTTAGAGGGTCATCAGCTAGAAGGAGGAAGGGGGAGAATGGGGAAATGGTGCAGGGATTAAGAAGCATAATTGATAGGAACAAAATAGACAGATCTTAAGAATAGTATAGAATATGGAAAAGCCAAAGAGCTTGCACGTAAGCCCCATGGGCATGAACTAGAGGGGGAGGCATTTCTAGAATGAATAGGGGTACTGGGCAGTGGGGCCGCAATGGGGGAAAAGTTAGGGCAACTATAATAACATAATCAATAAAATATACTTAATAAAAATAATGAGTTAAAAGGCCATTATAGCAAGATAAATAGTATAATGCCATTTATATAAAGTTTTAAAATATACAAACATAATTTCTACTATATGTGGATATATATATATAGAGAGAGAGTAAAACTACAAAAATTTTTTTAATTTTTTATTTTATTGTTGTTCAATTACAATTGTCCTCCTTTCCACCCCATTGTTCTCCCCTGCCCCACTATCTCCTGCTGCCACAGGCAGTCCCCATCCCCCATGCTGTTTTCCATGTCCCTGGGTCCTTAATACTTGTTCCTTCACTAGACCCTTCCCCTTTAAAACTGTAAAATCTTGCATGGGAATAATAAATTCTAGATTTTAAATGGTGATTGCCCTCGGTGAGGACCAGAAAGTAAAGTTTCAATGAGTATCCCAGGGGCTTTGTATTTGAAAGATCTCCTTAAACTAAGTTAAGTATATTACTATGATATTGTTCACTATTGCTACTCTGTTTGCCTGAAATACTTCATAATCATTATTTTTTAAAAACAAAATGAATAAATGAATAAAGGAGTCCATGGGCAAGGTAATAAAATAAGCATGCTCAGGAAACTGACTGACCTATGCAATGGAGAAGAAGAAAAGAGTGCTTCATGTAGGACTGTTTTCCAGTTCTAGTAACTGGAAAGGTGAGCTGGAATAAAGAATGTGAAAAATAAGAATTAGTGTGGGACAGACAATCATGGGTTCATTTTTAGATACGGTGAGGTATTAGCAGGATATCCTTCAGGCTACTATAGATTTGATTAAAAGAGAAGCAAGTACAGGGCATGGATGTGGAAGCCTGTAAAATAACAGGAAACATATACTGCACTCTGCCCCTGCTTCCTAGCATGAAGCTCCTAAAACTCCTGTGATTGCCTAAATGATAAGAGCATTAGATGCAGCTTTCTTTCAAGTATTTGTCTTTGACCCTGGATCTGCCACAGAGCCTCTAAATCCCCTGGGATTGCCTGGATAATAGGAGCATCTTTTGTTCTAGCAAGGCAATTTTGGGTGAGCTCCTGAATGGGGGTGGTCTCTAGAAAGATTAGAAAATTGGAACTTTCAGTCCTACCCATATTTTCTGGAGAGGATCTGGAGAATGAGTTGATAATCAGTCATGCCTACATGATGGACTCTCCATAAAAAGTCCTAAAGTATGGAGCTTGGTAAGCTTCCAAGTGATGGAACACATGAAGGAAAGTGGCTTACCCTGAGAGCTCACAGAAACTCTGCACCCCTTCCCCATACCCTGCTCTATGTATCTCTTCGTCTAGCTGTTCATCTATATCCTTTATGGCAAACTAGTAATCATGTTTCCCTGAGTTCTGTGAGCCATTCTGGCAAATTATCCAACTCAAGGAGCAGGCTGTGGGAACCCCAATTTATAGCTGTTAGATCAAAATACTTGCGACAACCTAGGATTTGCGCTTGGTGCCTGAAGTAGAGACAGTGTCTAGGACTGAGTCCTTACCTGTGAGAGCTGATGCTAATTCCAGGTAGATAGTGTGAGAAACTGGTTGGCAACTGACACTCAAACTAGGCTAAGCTACCATAGAACAGTTGAACCAAACTGTAAATAAACCAGGAAGTTTCTGAGTAAAACAGGATAACAAAGGGAAGAAGCTATACATTATCAAGCATGACCAAGAGGGCAGTAAATAGAAGAAATGGTCATATCAGCTATTGTCTCCCTAATCATAGTGACAGGTGTACTCACCGCTCTTGGCTGTTGCGTCATTCCTTGCGTTAGAGGTTTGGTCCAGAGATTAATTGAGATTTTTGCTAACTAAACAAATGCCAGTAATTTACCAACAGAATAATCTCCTTCTCCTAGAGGCTGAAGGCAATCTTTGTTCTGATACAGAGAACAAAATAATCCTTTTAAGATTTGAAAAATCACAAGTTTGAGCAGTCAATTTGCCCAAAAGTAATAGGAGGAATTGTAGAGAATGAAGGGAAAGGTGACTCTCCAACTGGACCTTAGGGCATGATTAATGGCTGAGTCAGATTACAATAAATTAAGAGGTCTCTGAGTTAACAGGATTAACAAAGTGAGGAAGTGACTAAGCTAGTCTTGGATACCTCTGAACAAAGGAGGGCTAATGGCCACATTAACCAAAAGTTCCCCCTGCTAGGTAGGGTCAAACTGCCCAATCATCTCTTTAGACATGATTGCACCAGATTGGGACTCCAAAGTACTGAGCCAATGAGGAAATGGGGGAGGGACTGCCCCTGTCAGAGATAAATTCCGCAGTCTCTCCCGCTTTGGTGTACCTGCCCACCGTATACCATTAGGCAACTTTTCCAAGAACATTATTTAATGCCTTGCTTTCGCTATACTCCTGGCCACATTGTCCATTTGTTTTATGGGCTGAGAAAGCATGTTTCTCACAATAGTGTCAGACCTGAATTGGATACAGGGCACCCAGTTGCTGTCAAGGAATTGTTTGGTGTAGGAGTAAGCACATGCAATTGTTGACCAGGGTAAAGTGTGTTTCTTTGTTTGTTTTTTAAGATTTTATTTATTATTTTTAGACAGAGGGGAAGGTAAAGAGGCAGAGAGGGAGAGAGACATCAATGTATGGTGCCTTTCACCTGCCTCCAGCTACAGAGCTGGCTGGAGACCTGGCTTGCAACCTGGTTACGTGCCCTGGCTGGGAAACGAACCAATGAGTTTTGGATTCACAGGCCAGTGCCTTATCCACTGTGCTAGCCAGGGCCTGAAGTGTTTTGATTATTGTGAGTGTGCAAGTAGAGAGAGAAAACAGAGCTTTTTCTAGACAGGGCCCTTACCATCTTCACAGGTCTCTGTTTATTTTTCTTCAAACAGCAAAAAGTCTTTCCATCTTTAAAAACCCTTCCTGTGACTCTGAAGTTCCCTCTGTAGTCTTCTCTATTTCCTTTCCTTGTCCAAGGTTTCAATAACTTGCAACCTACCGCCTTCCTAATTTAATGATACACCCAGTTTCTGTCCTACCAAGCTACTCCAAATTGCTATCTTAATGGTTTCCAAGGAGTTCTCAGTGCCAGGATGGGTCCCCCACTCTAATTTTCATTCCTTTTCAGCTTTTCTCAGTATTTGTCACTATAAACATTTCCTCTTTACAACTCTGCCCTCCCTTGAAAGGTCATCTGCTCTCTGTTTTTTTCTTAAACGAGTGTTTCTCTGTATCTTTGCAACGTTGTTCAATAAAACTATCTGTGATGGTGGAAACTTTTTGTTTGCATTGTCCATTAAAGTGGCCACTAACCATGTGTGGCTCTTGAGTGCATGAAATGTGTCTAGTGTGACCAAATAACTGAATTTTTAAAATTTCATCTTTATTGTATTTTTTTTTCGTTACCATTTAGTCCCCTTATATTCCCCTCCCCCCCCCATGAAATTTCAGTTATTTAATTTAATTAATTTAAATGTGAAGGGCCACATGTAGCTAGTGACTGTCTTATTGGACAGTGCAGCTTTAAGGATTCTTTTCCTCTTTCCAGTTCCTAAATACGAACACTACTCCGACTCAGTTTTTGATTCCCTGAGCTTTACTTTACAAATTTATCCCCTAAAAGCTCAACCAACCCTGCAAACTTCAGCCCTATATCTAAATTCAATCCAAAATCTTATCTTTAGTTGTCACCTGAGGTCCAGTGCCACATCCTCAAGCCCTGTAAATTCCTCTTGAATGTCTCACTTTTACTTCAAACTCCAAATGTTCAAAGCATTTGAACCCATAACTTTTTCTACAGGAGTAGTTCCCCCTCTCCCTTATGACATTCTTGTCTGACAACAATGCCCTCTTTGTTTTCCCAGACGCTCAGGAATGAAATTACCTTTCACACATCTTTTTCTTCCCCCATTGGCAGCCAGTTATCAGGCACTAACAAGTTTTCCCGCAGAATCTCTCTCAGCTACCCCTTCATTGAAATCACAAAATGCATTGAACCCCTGATCTGCAATCTACTGCATGGCTCCTATCCACAAGAAGACAATAATCCAATTGAGAGATAAAATGGAAACATGCACAAATTCAGATAATATAGAAGAGAAATAACAGTCTAAAGTACACTAGAGGTGTTCAAAAATGCCCTCCGAATTCAGGAGACTTTCCTGCTGCTTTCTGTTCTGCATCTGCTACCAAATCAATCTTCCTCTACCTTGCTCAGAAAACTAGTAATTCCCATGATCTACCACATGCAAGGGTCACTCTGGCAACTCCTCAGTGCCCTATTTTTAATCACTCTTAACTCTGAGCAGTTAACTCACCCTGCCAGCAGAATTGTCCTTTCCTCTCCCTGGCCCCACCCTGCACACCACAGAGCTCATGCAAATTCTAACAAGCATTTAAGTTTCAAGTTTTAACTTCTTTCCACAAAGCCATTGCTTCCAGCAACTAATAGTTCTTGCCTTTAACGTTCTCTTACATTAGAGCGTGTATATCCTTAATATTGCACGTAATTCATGATAGCGCTGTCACCACTGCTTCAATCACGGTATTTTGCGCACAGCATGTCCCACCCTTCTGTAGCTCACAGGCAGCAATTCTCAAGGAAGGAGAGGGGTAGGGTTTGCAAACAAAACAGCTCTTCATTGTCCCACCGAGACTCTTCTTAAAAGCTATGACATTAACTTATTTGAATTTCAAATATTAAAGGAAAATATTAGATACCTATGCTTTATCAAAGGAGACATACTGTTTACCAAAGGAGTTCAAGAAACAGATCTACAGTGTTGAGCCAATAGAAGATAATCAACAAATAGCTATTGAATAATTTATTGATTTTAATAAGCCACAGATTTGGGTTTTGGTTAGGATTGATGTTTCAGACTTTTTGTTTTAATGGAGAAACTGCTAGTAATATGACCTGTTAATTGTAAAGGGGCCAGGAAACTAGTATTCACCAGCTGAACAAATTATCAAAAACTTATAAAGAGCCCTGGCTGGTAGCACAGTGAGTAAGGCACCAGCCTGCAAACCCAAAGGTTGCTGGTTCAATTCCCTATCAGGGCACATAACCAGGTTGCAAGGCCAGGTCTCCAGCTAGGTCTGTAGCTGGAGGCAGGTGAAAAGCAACCATACATTAATGTTTCCCTCCCTCTCTGCCACTCTCCCTACTTCTCTCTCTGGAAATAATAAATAAAATCTTTTAAAAATAAATTAAAACAAAAACATAAAGAAATCTTTAAATGTTTTTATTATAAGCCATTTAATACATATAAAACATGTGTAATGTATATGTATGTTATAAAACCCAATAAATAATAATTAGGTGACCTTATCACCTAATTTAAAATATTTCTAATACTGATAACTAGCCATAACTTATTTTTTTTAAACTACCCATAATTTAAGGGTTTTATCACTCTTGACAGTGTGTCATTACTTTTGCCCTAATTACATATATTCCAATGGGTTATTTTCTTAGTCTATTGTATTAAATATATACTTAATTTTTTAATTTAAAATATTTATATTTAAGTTCATATTTAACTTCAATGGTTCAATATTCCTATCTTAGCATTTGAGTTATTTCTAGTATGCTTATTTACTCATCTCAGAGATTTTATGTTTTTACTATTTTTTAAAAGATTTTACTTATTTTTAGAGAGAGGGGAAGGGAGAGAGAAAGAGAGGGATAGAAATATCCATATGTGGTTGCCTTTTGCATGCCCCTAACTGGGAACCTGGCCTGCAACCCAGGCATATGCCCCGACTGGGAATTGAACTGGTGACCTTTAGGTTCGCAAGCCACTAAGCCACACCAGCCAGGGCTTTTGAACGTTTTGATTTCACATTACTGTGGGATAATCTCTCTACTTCATAATTCTCCATGCTGAATTGAATAAACCACTTAAGTGCCTCTGTTCCTAGTCTACTCAAGTCATTTCATTCCTTCTCTGTATTGATTGTCCCTCCCTCTGGTTTTGTATAACGAGCTTACTGAATGTTCCTTCTTCTAAGTCGTGACATATAAAATGAATAAAATAGGTCCTGATATTGATCCCTGGAGCTTTATAAGTCATCCATTCCAAACCATGACATACTTGGATATCAAAGTCAATGTTTAATCTACTTAAGTGGTTCAGCCCTATATCATACTTCTCTAACTTCTAGATTGGTTGTCTGTATAGTATGCTTTTCATAGTACTTTATCCCAAGTAATTGGTTCAGGGCTTCCCTCAGCTGATATTTGTCATTAGACCCAGAGGTTATCTCGTATTGCTGAGGTAGATAAAATGTGAGTCCATGCCATACTAGCTCTTTACATTAAATCATAACTTTCTGATATTTCCAATAATTAATTTTCCACAAAATGTGCCAGTGTCTTGTCATACATTGAATTTAAACTTAATAATTCTGAATCTTGTACTCAGGTGAAAAGTGATATTTAGGGAATTAACAATAATTTAATATGGATTTTATTTCTTATAACTGATAAAGACATAAGATAAAGTATTTCAAGCCCCCTTTATCTTTATTGAGGAAGTCAAACATCTACTAAAAATGAACAAAAAATATTTGAATTACATAGTCAAAATCTAGTAAAGGAGTCAAAAATTCATAGAATGGCAACTAAAAAGGGTGAGTTTTCCCATGTGCAAATTATAACTTATTATTATTATAATAGAATAAGATAGTGAAAGGCTATGAGACTAGCGTAAGGCCTGTAAAAAGTAGGGTTGAACAGAGTTTAATCATGGAAATTTTTGAGGAAGGAGATCAGAGCATATAAAAGAAGGCTTAGAAAAGCATATTTTGAAAGTAGGTAAAATCCATGCTAAAACAATGGAATGAAATACAAACTTTATAAAATGTATCTAATGTATGTTAAAGGTGAATACATAGAGGACAAATTAATAACCCCACAGAGTGTTCCACTAACACATATCTCTGAAAACATAACAGCAAGATAATAGAAGAGTAGTGTGTATATATATATATATATATATATATATATATATATATATGATTTTATTTATTTATTTATTTTTGGACAAAGGGGAAAGGAGGGACAAAGGGAGGGAGCTGCCTCTCCCATGTGCCCTGACTGCAACGCAGGCGTGTGCCCTGAGCAGGAATTAAACCTTGGACTTCAGCTTTGCAGAATGACACCTACTGAACCACACTGGTCAGGGCAAGAGAAGTGTATATTCAGATGCATCTGCTTTGTCCACTTAAAAGCAGGGACCAACAGAAAACTGACCACATAGTAGAACTTCAATACATTTATTGAATAGATATTTAACTTCTTAAGCCTATTACCTTTATTAGTCAGCTGTCCCTAATTTATTTTTGTTTTATTTTTAATTTATGTTGTTACTTTTTAATAAACTTTTTACTTTAGAATACTTTCAGACTTTGAAAAAAGATTACAAAGTTGATTGAGTTCCCATATACCTGTAACCTAGCTCTCCCTAAGGTAGGTTAATCAATTATCCCCGGTTTTCCAGCTTGTTTGTTTGTTTGTTTATTTATGAGAGAAAGAGGAAGGGAGGGAGAAAGAGAGGGTGAGAAACATCAGTGTGTGGTTACTTTTCACACCCCCCCAACTGGGGACCTGGCCAGCAACCCAAGCATGTGCCCTGAACGGGACTCAAACTGGCAAACCCTTTGGTTCACAGGCCAGGACTCAATCCACTGAACCACACCAGTCAGAGTAGGGACCGTCATGGTTTTAGCACCTAAGCCCCACATCCCAAGAAATCCTACTAACATTGTAGTGTTAGTCACATCATAATGTTAATATCTTACATTATCATGGTACATTAATCAAAACTAAGAAAACTGACCAACATTGGTGCATTACTATCAACTAAACCGCAGACTTCTTTTGGATTTCACAACTTTTTTCACTAGCATCCTTCTGTTCCAGGATCTAATTCAGGACACCACATTGTGTTGAGTAGTCAGGTTTCAGTGTCCTCTGGCTTTTTTCCTTGCTTCTCATGGCTTTGACGCTTATACAGAGTAATTGCATTTCTGGCTAGTCTGGCTCAGATGGAACAACCATTGTCCTGTAACTGAAAGGTTGAGAGTTTGACTCCTGGTCAGGGCACATCCTTAGGTTGTGGGCTCCGTTCCTGTGGTGCATATGAAAGGCAACCAATCAATGTTTCTCTCTCTCCCTTCCTCTCTCTCTCTAAAAGCAATGAAAAAATAAAAGTCCTCAGGGGAGGATAAAATACTTAAAAAAAAAAAAAGATTTTATTTATCATTTCCAGAGAGAGGGATAGTAAATACTATGAAGCATTTTGTAGAATGTCCCTTGATTTGCACTTGCTGATTTTCTCATGTTATGACTAGTATTGTGATCTTTGGGGCCCAACGTCATTTTTAAACTCTGCAAGTGTCAGTGCTTATTTTCATATTTACATTAGCCATTGTGTACTTTAAATTCCTCAGAACATCATTTTAATTTTTTTAAAAGACATTATTCATTATCTTTAGAGAAGAGCAAGGAGGGAGGGAGGAAGAAAGGGAGAGAAACATCAATGTATGGTTGCTTTTCACCTGCCTCCAGCTACGGACCTGGCTTACAACCTGGTTATGTGCCCTGGCTGGGAATCAAACCAGCAGCAACCTTTGGGTTTGCAGGCTGGTGCTTTATCTACTGAGACACCAGCCAGGGTTTAAGTTTTGATTCTAGATGCAGTTCTTACTTTAGAGCCCACAGAAGGCAAAATGAAATTGCTTTCAATTCAAAACTCCTTATGTAAACATGAAAAATGATAGCGCTCATTGCCCAGGTAACCTTTGAAGCTATGAGTCTTCTCCACTGGTATCCTCAAAGGGTGAAAATAGACCACCATTTGGCTAAAGAAGTTTCAGTTTTCTAGTTTTGAAAAGAAAATGTATTTTTGTAGAAAGTTTAGAAAACAGAGATAATAAAAAGAAAGAAAATTGAATTCCCTGTAATTCCTCCACCCTAGAAAGCCCACATATATAACTATTAACCATTTATTACATCTTTTTACTCTTTTTCTGCCCATCACATTTTCTCATGTGAAAATTGGATTACACTCTTACATGCTAATTTTAACAAACTTTTTAAAAAAGATTTTATTTATTGTTTTCAGAGAGAGGGGAAGGGAGAGACACAGAGAGGGAGAGAGACATCAATGTCTGGTTGCCTTTCACCTGCCTCCAGCTACAGACTTAGCTGGAGACCTGGCTTGCAACCTGGTTATGTGCCCTGGCTGTGAATCGAACCAGCGACCTTTGGGTTCACAGGCTGGTGCCTTATCCACTGTGCCAGCAGCCAGGGCTAATTTTAACTAACTTTTAAATTTTGATATGGCATGAATACTTTTTCATACAATTAAACACATTTTAAAAATGTGTTATATCATTTTAAAATCCTGCCTAGTATTTTGTAGTGTATATGCATTATTTAACATCCTGTACCTAAATGTTTTACACAAATACATTATAATTTCCCAATGTTAAATTTCTTTAAGTGAACTTGCTGTATCTAATGGTGTAAAGAATTTTAAGGCTTCTGACACACACTGCCAAATTGCCCTCCAGAGTGGTTCTACCAATATACACTCACTAGCAATTTGTAGAAGTACCCTTTTCTCCACATATTCATCCACTTGTTTATTGTTTAATTTGCCAACCTGGTAATAAAAAGAAGGCATTTTTGTTTTAAGTTGCATTTTTGTTACTAATGAGGATGAGCATTTTTTAATCATTAGTGTCATCTGTATTTCTTATACTGTGTGCAACTTGTTTAGACCTTTCATCTAGTCTTCTGTGGAGGCATTCTTCATTTTTCTTATTGATTTGAAAGTACGTTAATGACAGTAAACTTTTCCTCTCATATATGCTGCACATATTTTCCCACTTTTTCATTTGTCTTTCAATGATATTTTGATAATCAGAGGTGTGAATCTTTCTCATGTGTTTTCCGCCTTTGATGGCTGTTTTTGGTTTCATGTTTGGTTTTGATTTGCTTTGAATATTGAACTCAGTCCCTGAACCCTGATTGTTTCTGTTCTGGGCAGCTCTTAGTTGAGTCTAGCAACCCTATGGTCTTGCAGTTTTGGCACATGTTAACTGTTTCCTTCCCAATGAGGCAATGCCCTGAGTCCTCACAGTCCAACTTCAGGAGAGAAAAAAAGACATAAAATAAACTGAAAAGCACACTTTCCTCTAAGCTGCCAAATTCAGGCTGCCACCTGATGTCCAAGGAAATAAATTCCA